>JAAWXA010000006.1:5291993-5346577 GCA_038090715.1 Florisuga fusca | reverse complement strand
CCCCCCCCCCCCCAGTGAAAAATGGCACTCTGGACAGGCCAATGTAATTAAAACTTTTCATCTCTAACACTTCTTTACCTTATGGAACTTTCTGCTTTCCTCCTATGTGTACCAATTTGTGTGCCTGTAAAGCTCTATGCAAACTGTGGATGCTTTCATAACAAAAAAAAAAAAAAAAAAAAAGAAACTACGCAGAATCATCTATTCTCATGCAGTGGAACTGACTAGGCATATACTGATTATTAAATCTCCTCCACCCCTCTGACATCAGCAACGAATGAAAGAACATATGAGAAGAGCCAAAAGGTCAATTCATGGCTCCAGTACAGGTGTTGTCAACAGGGCTTTGGGTTCCATGATCATAACCTTGGTATACGAGGCAACATAGCTATGAACAAATAATAGGAAGAATTTTTCCCAGAGGGGTAAGAAGATTCTAGGGCAGTAGCTGGCAGGGCTCATTGACAGGGCTTTTAACTATATTTGAAGGGGGCAGGGGGCAATTGCAGGCCAGTCAATGATGAGTGGTAGGGTCCAGACCCCTCCTATGCAGAAAGGTACAGCAACTAAAATGCATTTATGCAATGCACATAGCATGGGCAATAAGCACGAAGAGCTTGAAGCCATTGTCCAGAAAGAAAACTATGATATAATAGCCCTTACAGAAACATGGTGGGATGCATCCCATGATTAGAGTGCTGGGTTAAATGGCAATAGGCTCTTCGGAAGGGATAGGCATGGAAGGAGAGAAAGGGGTGTGGCCCTCTATATTAGGGAAGGTCTTGAGCACGTTAATGATGGTGATGATAGGGTTGAATGCTTATGGGTAAGAATCAGGGGGAATGCCAACAAAGCAGATATCATAGTAGAGACCTGTTACAGACCACCCAGCCAGGGTGAGGAAGTTGACAAAGTGTTCTATGAGCAGCTGGGGAAGGTTTCAGATTTGCTTCCCCTTGTTCTTGTGGGAGACTTCCCCTTACCAGGTGTCTGCTGAAAACATAATACTGTAGACAAGGAGCAGTCCCAGAAATTCTTGGGGTGTGTAGATGATAACTTCCTATGACAGCTGGTGACTAGCTAGGGAAAGCACACTGCTAGGTCTACTGTTTGTGAACACAGAGTGGGACATGTAAAGGTTGGTAATTGTCTGGAACAAAGTGACCATGAGATGGTTCAGTTTTCAATTCTTGGGGAAGTAAGGAGGGAGGTCAGTAGAACTTCCTCCATGGATTTCCAGAGGGCAGACCTTGATAAGTTTAGGAGATTGCTCGGTGATATCCCCTGGGATATATTCCTCAAGGACAAAGGAGTTCAGGAAGGCTGGACAATCCTCAAGAGGGAAATCCTTAAGGCACAGGAACAAACTGTACCTGTGCATCTTGAAACGAGCTGGTGTGGTACAAGACCAGTCTGGCTAAACAAGGAGCTTTGGGCAGAACTCAGGAAATAAAGTCTATAAGCTATAGAAGGAAGGGCAGGCAACTCAGGAAGATTACCAAGTTACTGCAAAGATATGTAGGAAGAAAATTAGGGAGGCCAAAGCTCAGCTTGAATTAAATCTGGCCAGTGTCATTAAAGACAATAGGAAGAACTTTTATAAACATGTAAACAGCAAAAGAAATGCTAGGGAGAATCTCCCCCCTCTACTTGACATGGGAGGGAAACTTGTGACCGATGACATGGAAAAGGCTGAACTGCTGAGTGCTCATTTTGCCTCAGTTTCTGCCAATGCCAATTGCTCCCTGAGGGTACAGATCCCTGAACTGGAAGACCAAGACGGGGAGCAGAATGAAGCCCCCACAGTCCGTGAGGAAATGATCAGTGCCCTCTTGTGCCACATGGATGTGCACAAGTCTATGGGACCAGATGGGATCTGGTACCCAAGGGTACTAAAAGAACCGGCAGAAGTGATCACCAAGCCACTCTCCATTATTTATCAATAGTCCTGGAAAACTGGGGAGGTCTCAGTAGATTGGAAACTGGCAAATGTAACACCCATCTACAGGAAGGGCCAAAAGGATTATCTGGGGAACTACAGACCTGTCAGTTTAACCTCAGTGCCAGGAAAGGTTATGGAGCAGCTCAGCTTGAGTACAATCACATGGTACATACAAGACAACCAGGTGATCAGGCCCAGTCAGCACAAGTTTACAAAAGGCAGGTCCTGTCTGACTAACCTGATCTCCTTCTAAAACAAGATGACTCTCCTAATGGATGAGGGAAGAGCTACAGCCATTGTCTATCTGGATTTCAGTAAAGCTTTTCACACTGTCTCTCAACAGGATTCTTCTTCAGAAACTTATGGCACTTGGCTAGGATAAATATACCCTGAAACGGATAAAAAATTGGATGGATGGTTGGGCTGAAAGAGTGGTAGTGAATAGAACTAAATCTGGCTGGCAACCAGTCAAGAGTGGTGTCCCCCAGGGTTCAGTGCTGAGGCCTCTTCTCTTTAATATCTTCATTAATGATTTGGATGAGGGGATTGAGTGTACCCTCAGCAAATTGGCTGATGCCACCAAACTAGGTGGCTGTGTCCACCGGCTGGAGAGTAGGGAAGCCTTACACTGGGACCTGGACAGGTTAGACCAATGGGCCAAGGTTAATTGTATGAGGTTTAACAAGGCCAAACGCCAGGTCTTGCACCTGGGTCATAACAACCCCATCGTAAGCTACAGACCTGGGGGTATTGGTTGACAGTCAACTTAATATGAGTCAGCAGTGTGCACAGGTGGCCAAGAAGGCCAATGGCATCCTGGCCTGTATTAGGAACTCAGTGGCCAGCAGGAACAGGGAGGTGATCATCCCTCTGTACTCAGCTCTGGTGAGGCTACATCTTGAGTACTGTGTTCAGTTCTGGGCATCTCACTATAAGAGGGACACAGAAGTGCTGGAGTGTGTCCAGAGAAGGGAAAAAAAAGCCCATGAAGGGCCTGGAGCACAAGTACTGTGAGGAGTGGCTGAGGGAGCTGGGGTTGTTCAGTCTGGAGAAGAGGAGGCTGAGAGGAGACGTTATTGCTCTCTTCAACTGCCTCAAGGGAGGTTGGAGTGAGGAGGGAAACAGCCTCTTCTCCTTAGTGGGTTGTGATAGGACCAGAGGAAATGGATGGAAGCTGCACCAGGGGAGGTTTAGGTTGGATGTTAGGAAATATTTTTTCATTGAGAGGGGTGTCAGGCATTGGAATGGCCTGCCTGGGACAGTGGTGGAGTCACCGTCCCTGGAGGCATTTAAAAGGCATTTGGACCTGGCCCTTAGGGACATGGTTTAGTAGTTAGGTAATGGTTTTGGTCAAAGGTTGGACTGGATGGTCTTGGAGGTCTCTTCCAACCTAAAACATTCTGTGATTCTGTGATACTTCTACCTCCCTGTCATTTATTTTATTTTTAGCTGATGTTCAGAAATCGGTAATATCTTGCAGAATAGAAAAGGCTGTTTTAGAGGAGTAACTGCAGATTTCTCAGTAAAAAAAACTTAACACATAACTACATCAGCTCTAATGGCTTCTCTCAGCTGCCTACTTTGCCCTAGCAGTAACCTTCTACCTATTTCTGCTGGCTGGTAGAATATAAACATGTGGGAGACAAAGAACACAAAATTGGTATCCTGAATGTACAGTATTTATGTAGATTCTGTACATTTTTCTTGAAAATGTTTGTTTTGCATGTTATTTGATGGTGTGTTACTGTGTGGAGTTGGATGAGCATTCTGTCAGAATCTAAACATCTAATAGCCCTAACTGAAATAAATGTGGTTTACCTGAGGTTCTGCCTTAACTAGTACAAGACCTGTACCTTGGGTTTACTGTGACTAAGATTACATATTACGAACATGTTAATTAGCAACTGTTACACAGCAAGACAAAACTGGGGTATGAATTTTCTCCTTGATATTTGGTTTCATGCTGAGTAACATAGTGCCTGACCCACGCCCAGGGGTTGTCAGAGGTACAGTAGCTGATATGCTGCTGATGGGGCAGCACTTCCTTCATACAGCCACTGTTTAAAAGATTGGAGACTAGATTCAAAAGTTCAATTAATCCTTTTGTAATAGTTAGCGTGGCAGTTTCTGCATCTAATCTCTCAACATCTCAAGTACTTAATTTCCTGACTTTATGAACTTGAAT
Organism: Florisuga fusca; assembly: GCA_038090715.1. Taxonomy (NCBI): domain Eukaryota; kingdom Metazoa; phylum Chordata; class Aves; order Apodiformes; family Trochilidae; genus Florisuga; species Florisuga fusca. The sequence goes on along the minus strand of JAAWXA010000006.1, from coordinate 5,342,450 downwards.
TATTTATATTTTGTACTTAATTTAATATATTTTACAAACAGAAGGCTCAGGAGTATTTGGTACATAATTAGTACCGGACTGCTACTGTGTGTAACCCTATTATAATAGGAAACAAGTCTACTGGTATACATGATCAAAATAAAGTATTTTTTTTAAATGGACTCATAAAAAGCTGGTAAAAAATTAATACTATTTTAAGTATTTGCCTCCTGGTATTTCTTGATTATCAAACCAAACAGATTTAACAAAACAATGCTTAATAAATAAAATAAGTCAATAAAATATTGAGTAGCGTGTTACTTCTACCTTCAGAACTGCTGACATGTTCATATTCTCTTTGACCCTAACAGACAGCTTGATTTTAAAAGACAAGATCATTTCCCTAGTTGGTATTTCTTTCCTGTATTGTGCATTTGCGATGTAGTGAAACTTGCAATGATGTTAAAGGATTACCTGATAATGCAGCAGATAAGAGGAAGGCTTATTTACAAAGAAGTAACTGTAAGAATACCATTAATAAATAGAGGGATGTTGATTTCCTAATAATATTTGATAGCATTGCTGTATTTAGTTTGGATTTTAGCATATAAAACACGCCCATATATGTGACTTTGGAGTCTTCTTTACGGAATATTAATTTTGTTTCATGCAGGATCCTTCTTTAAGAAGAGAAAGTACAGAATTATTTTGAAAGCTAACAAAGAAATACATGGAGCAAAAACTCGTAAGTCATCAAGATATGTTTTTCTAAACAATCCATATTTCTCTTTTGTAACAGCACCACTAATCAGAGCTCTCAGTGTATTACTGTCTCTTACCCGGAGTCTGAAAATTAAGGCGTCGCAGCTCCACTGGGTCTGTGGGATGGTGAGAAGGGACCTCCTTGCTGTTGGGTATGCTGCTCTTTCTAGAATCAGATTCAGCCCTCTTCCTGCATGGAGAAGGTAAATACACATTAACATAAGACAGAGGTCTTAGCTTGGAAAATAAAGATGCTTGAGTGTTCAATCTTTATATTCTAAAGCTGAGATGCTTTTTTTCTGAAAGAATATTTTATCCAGTGCAAAGGTAAAATCATTATGCATGAAAGGCAGGGAAGGAACAATTTGCAATGGCAAAGTGAATCTAAATACAGTAATATTGGAGGGAAAACAACTCCATTCTGCCCCAAATTGATCCTCTCATCATTCTGGGCCATTGGATTGTCAACTATTTTAAGATGTAACATAAAACTTTAAAAAATTTACACTATGTCTGTTTCAAAAGTTAGCTAGCTTTATTAAAAAGTAGCTAACACTAGAACAGGCAATTAAAAACAAACATGCCAAGTTATTATCATTGAATAGTTCATAATTTCTATGTACAGCTCTGTGTTAGTTATAAAAACTAACCTGCATTTTTCAAATACATTCAATATGACAGACATCAACACACATGACAGCTATCCCAGATTACATCAATTACTTTCACTTCCTAGGAATTAAGAACCTGTTCTGTTGCCTTTCATCTCCGTAAGAACAGCAATACAGAATTGATCACATTTACAAAAGGCTTGGGTTCTTTAGGAATGTTTATGAAAGTATGACTTTCATTGAAATTATATTACTTCTGACAATGTACAGAAAACAATTCCAGAAAGACAGAAACATGGAAAGACAAAAACAGAGAAAGATAGGAAAGATAGAGGGGAAGGAAGGCAGGCAGGAAGGCAGGAAAGAAAAGGGAGAAAGGAAGGAAACGGGAGAAAAGGGAGAAAAGAAAGGGAGAAAGAAAAAAAACAGAAAAAAACCTATGTTTGCATCCCATTCTCTAGAGAGAAGCACAGTCCACATGTGTTCTGATTCTGACTGTTCTAGTTAAATGGACTCCCACCATTTGAAGGTATGACTTTCTAATGCAAAACATGGAGAGATATGTTGCATGAAGAGTATCTACCACTCTGCATTTTTCTTAAGGAACATGGAAATGTATTATATTTAATTTGAAGTGGAATCCTTCTGGAAAATGCAAACTGGTTGATATTTTTCCTGTAATATAAAATGAAGATGCAAACAACAGCGAAGTCATACTTAGCAAAAACAGAATCAAGATGATTTTGAAGTTTATGAACGAAAATCTTTCTTTACAGGTGTCCAGTATTTGCTATAACATACTATTATTGTTTTGAGTTTTTTTATTTATTTCTTCTTTTTTCTATTCTACTCACAATGCTACATCTACTGAAAAAGCTACATTTTCTATCATTCCACTGGGCTCCCCTCTTAAAAATGCTCTGATCTATTTTTTGACGTTCTTGAAATAATGAACACCTGGAGACAGTTTAAGTCATTACTGGGCAGCACAAATTGATATTAATCTATAAAAAGCATTGAAGTATCTTCCATACTATTCTTAGAAGATAATGGTATAGTTTATTATTTATTATTATTCTCAGAATGACTCTGAATCTTCTGTATCTTTCCAGAGCATAAAAGACACAAAAAATCTATCAGATTATGCAATGATTTTGAGACAGGTAGGAAAAAATTCCACAAAGGATGAATGAGATAACCATAGTATTTTCACTTGTAGAACTGCAAGTCAGCAGAGTCTATGTGTATGGAACATTACGGAGATATAGAGTGGCTAAAACTTCAACCACAACTATTAATTCCTTCAACAGCTTTGGTTATAACAAAGAACCACCGTTATAATTTCATTAAAACACAAAATCTTAGATACACTGTATAGCAGTGCAAATTCTTGAAGATGTACTTCATGGATACAGAAATAAAAGTAGTGAAACTCATCTGCATATGTTACATTATATTACAGTGCTGTCAGCACTTTCAGGTGTCTTCTTATTGATAGATTACAGTCTGCATTTGTTTATATTGACAGATGCTTCATCTTACATTATTATCACAATAACTTTTTTTTTTTTCCTCTTTTCTTGTTCTTTTCTGGATTAAACAGAGAATAATTACTTTTTTACTTCTCACCTGTCAGGTTTACTGCTCCATTTTAATGCAGCAAAGAGGGGAGAAAAGTTGTAATGTTAGTTGACCAGCAGCAAACAGTATAAGCATGACAACAGGAGATGTAGGAAATTGTGACTTTCAGTAAAGATACAGAACTAAACTAAATAAAAAAAATATTACAATTTATTAAGTATTTAATGCTTGGGAATTAAAGAATAAATGAATACAAGACTAAGTCCAAAGAGAATCTTCTGCTGAAAAGAAACCATCTCTTTTAGAGATCATCTACAAAGTAGTGCCACCTAAAATTTTAACAAGTGAGATAACAGTGAATGGGTGTTTAATTTGAGCTACCAAAGTAATGTTCCCTCTTACATTCTAGAAAGAAGAGACATGAAAGAAGGGAGGAAAAGCAAGAGGAGAATGGAGAATAGAGGACAAGAGGAGAGAAAAGGAGGAGAAGATGGAAAGGCAAATGAAGAATGAGGTTAAATACATGAGATACGTAAAACTTGTACTAAATTAAAACAAAACGAAACAAAAACCAAAACTATTTTACAAAAACAGGTAATTAAATGGCACGAAATTTTTAATAGCAGCCTAGTAAGTAATGTAAACAAAAGTCTTTCTCCAATGCAACATTACACACCTTTTTTAGATTTAGATGGAATGTGACATACTTGAAGTTTACAGTGAAGCATATAGATTTGTAGTGATTTAGAAAGATCAGCTAAACAGGGAATACAATTTATTATTTTCTATCAAGTATTCTACTACTCACAGTGCTCTAAACACAGTGTCTAGCTTTCAGTCTTTCTGATAATAAATAAGAGTTCTACAAATTTTTAACAGCATGGAGTCTGCAATAACCAGATTACTCACTTGTTATGTAAAGGTCTCTGTAGAACTTTATCAGCACTTAAGACCCCCCTCCTTTTTAATTTCTCTGGGGTTTTTTAACATCTGTTTATGATGAGTAGGCTGCACCATCTCTATGCCTGGTAAATGTTTGCCTCAAACATGTTTGAGATTTTGGATATAAATCTTACCATGTTGTATATTTTACTCCAAGTTTGAACTAGGAAAAAATATATATTCTTGAGGGCAAGAATATGAGTAAAAAGAAAGTGATGTTTCCTCATTATACTAGACCCCTAAATTTGATTGTCCAGATTGAAGTCCAACAGATTAAAGACCTGCTCCAAAATAATTGTCTCCCTTCATGATGACTGCAGGGTGGTATCACTGTTGCAATGACAGAGAACACAAGACTGGCCAAACCAGTTCAATTTGTTGTCATCAATTCCAGAAAGGCAGAAAATTAAACTGTAACTCAGCTGAACACTGGAACAGGTTGTTCAGAGGTGGAGGGGTTTCCATTCCTGGATACAATGAAACTCATGTGGACATGTGCCCTGGTTTGAGCCAGGACAGAACTGATTTTATTTTTAGTAATTTTACTTTTCACTCTTACTCTTCTGAAGCCACTTGCACTTTCTAAAATTAAAAGTATGGTCTTCAGTAATTGTTTGCTTCCAGGACTAATAATAGCCAATGTTTCTAGTTACAGCTGGAGAATGGCATGCAGAAATGCTTTTGCTTACACTTACTCCTAGAGAAACCAAGGTAATTGTTTGGTTCTGCTAAACTTCCCATATGCTGGAAATGAAAGGGAAGAAAAGGGATCACACCTGCAACCCTCCTGTGGCAGGGGAGGAGAAGACTGGACAGGTGACCCAAACCTGACGAAACATAGTATTCCATCCTGTATGTGCCATACTCAATATGAAGCTGAGGGATCAAGGTCAAGTTCTCTTTGTTCAGGGCTGGTGCTTTGATAGGACTCTCCATTTATCTGCCTTTGAACCCCATGTGTGTGTTCATGAATCCTTGTGTTCCTGCATCCAGCTACCATCTGCTACTGACTCCAGGAGCCCAACTCAGGACTTATGAAGGGCTGCACTGCAGCTTGAGCGGTAACATGAGCACAGCTGGTTTTGTACATGTAGGTTTATATTTCTACATATTTCATTAATTTTTTCATTACTACTGTTCCGTTAAATCAGTTTAGTTTCCAATCGTAAGTCTCTGTCCCTTACTCTATTTTCTGTTCTGGGAAGGGTTAATAAAGAGCATTTGTCATTTGTTTAATTGCTGGCCCAGCATCAAACCTTGACAAGGTATCTCTGAGCAACACGCTGTAGCTGACCATGCTCTGCGAATGGCCAGGATCAGGGCAATCTTCAGACTGTGATCCTTTGGTTCTTTGAATCTGCGTGGTCTTTTGCACACCACACATTAAACAGCCTCCCTTGTGTTGCATATTATATTGCAGCTGTATCTGATAACAAAAGGTGCTTTAGTATTTTCCCATCTTTTACTGTTAAGTACTAAGTCACAATGACCTTTTGGCCATATTCTAGTATCAAAAAATCCTTCTATACTGCATCTTTGCTTTCAGATTTTAAGATTAAATACAGAGGCAAAAACCTTCACACAAACTGGCCAACAAATAATAACAGGGTCAAACATGCACTCCTAGTCTTTGAAACAGTTAAATATGCTTCAGAGCAACCCATGTAACTTATCCACACATTGACAGTGTTTATTTCAAAATTATTCTTTCAGAAACTGCAGTCACCCTTTCTCTATGACTGAAATAAAAATGTAATAGCAGTATTGTAAATCAGGAGATTAGCTGTCCAAGTTCGTTCATACAAAGGCTTCCATGGACAAAGGCAATTGAGCATTCTTGACCATTGTTTGCATTACTACCCTTCACAATCCAAAAGACATGGTCGTTTCCCAGTCATCTTCTCCAAATGCACAACCTTGAACACCAACTTGCCCTTTTAAATTATTTTTGCATGTATTTTAATGTATTAGGCATATGTCTTCTATCCTTTGTTTTCTTGTCTCCCAATCATACCTGCTATCCTTATGTCCCAATATATTCTAGAAATAATACTTGTAAAATTTTCTGTATCCATGAAAATTTGTTTTTCTACATTTTATTGCATTTTACCTTGTCTAACTCCTGTAGTCAAAGTAATTCCCTTTAAGATAGTTAAGTCAGAAATTAAATTTCACAGTTTTCTCAAAGCACTATGTTAAATACCCATATTGTCTTGTCTTGTTGCTGTGCTACAGACAATGAAGCTATGAAACTCTAGCTGATAGACTACATCCAGTTTGCATGTTCTAGAAAAAAAAAACAAACCAAACCAAGTAGACTACTTTTTTAATAGAAATTAAAGTTTACAGGGGACCACAGACTAGTAAAACTACAGTTACAATTTCTCAGAGGCAGTTTTCCAAATTAGTTAAACAATTCCGAAGTAGTTAAACAATTCACAGCTTGTAGCTGAAAATAGAAAAATAAACAGATACATACGGACATTTGCCTCAACAGTTCTAGTACCAGTAGTAAATAACAGATGGAAAATGTGTCCCCTGTTTTCAGTGAATAGCAATCTCTCACACTACTGATGAACAATTTTTACCTGCTCATTTGTGGAATATGCCTATAATTTTTTTATGTAATATAATTGAAGATTGCTATTACGGTTCCATAAATGTCACCAGTATTTCCAGAAGCAGTTACACATCTGCTTTATATGCCATTGTCAAGATTTGCTTTGTGGTATCAGAGAAGTTTTACTTTTACTACTCTAAAATAATCAGAAGGGGTATTTCACTTTTAGCACATTTCTAGTCACCAGTTATAAAAGTGACAGACACAAAGAGGTTCACTACTTGCTAATCAATTAGAATGGCTGAGAAAATATCATTAATAGAAAACTTCAGGAGACATGGTATCTGCAATAAACAGACCATGTGTTATGCTGCTGTATGATCAGAGAAAGCGTTCTATACATGCATATCCAAAACTAAAGTTAATTCTGAACTAGTTTTTTGCTGCTGAACAGAAAATTCTCTTTCCAAGACCAGAAGCCATCTCTCTACATACAACTTCAGACATACTTGACTGGAGACACTTAGGGTAAGAAGAGCACACAGGGTAGGAAAATTAGCAGAATTTAAATATGTGTATGTGCTAGCATCAAAGCCATTAGTTTTAGAAGATATACTACATTTAATGAAATTATTCCTAGGGTGCCTCACCCCAAAAGGTCAGAGCATCTTTACAGTATTTCTCAATTACACTTTATTAGTATATCTCAAAAAGTATTATGAACAAAATGTAAAATTTGAAATAAACTTTATGGGTTTTACTCTTTGGTTATGATTTAATATCTTGACCCCAGTGAACTCATTTACACTGTAAAAGGCTACTATGTATAAATTAAGGCATCATACAAAGTTTCCATCTAGTATGTTGTAAGGCAAAGTCTTACTATTTGTAGCAGCAAGCCTACATCTGTGTCACTGAGAGGAAAAGAATAAAAGTGAATTTTTGATCTTATTGAAAGATTATTAGGAAAAGGCTACTGATGTTTCTTTAATCTCCCTCAGTTCAGAGACACAAATTTATGTATAACACTGCTAAATTGAGGCCAACTGTCAAAAGCAAAAACTCATATTAATTGAGTGGACATGAAAATCATATTTAACATCAAGCTGAATGTACACGAAGCTAAAGTATTACTATTACATATCTAAAAATAAGTTTTAAAAAGTCAAATGTGTGAATTCCATACATATTTATATGCAAGCATGTATTTTCTTCACAAACACATGCAAAGCTGAAAAAAATTTTAAATGCACAAGTGTTAATAGAGCACCATCAGCAGAAAAAATATACCCACATGTCCGTTAATACTGGAAACTTTTCAGTCAGTCTGCTAAAATTTCTGCATTGTTCTGAAAACCATTAATAAACAAGGAAATATCCCAAAGCAATGAATGTTACTACTGTAGTTCAAAAAATAGAGTGGCACAGAATTATAGACTGGCCAACATATCAGGAAATGACACACTTCATAGGAAAACTAAATGGTAAACTTACCTTTTATAAAGAAGTATAGCAATAACGATACAGATGATAAACACCACTGCAAGAACTGGTCCAACAACCCAAATCAAGCCTTCTTCCTCATCTGTAATTGGCTGGGGATCAAGATCCATCGACACAACAGGATCAGAATATGGGCTGGTTGCATACATGGTCTATACAAATAAAATAAATCTTAATTAATGATAAAGGAGTGCATTTAAAATATTAACAATCCTAGAACTAAAATAAATCTATAAAAGATTATGATGCAATGGACACAGTAACATAAAAACACTGTTCTTCCTGAAATCAGGGAATGTATAAACTTGCAAACTGAATGATGGGTTGTTCCTACTATCTTTATTTTGTGCTCTATATATAATCAGTGATCTGTAGACAAATGACATAAATGCAGTCCTTCACAGAATACTTTGTCATTTAAGCAAAGAACTAGAAAATGAAATATTAGGAAACTAAGGTCTATAATTCATCAGTTACATATTTTTGGGATTTATTTTAGTTTCATATTGGCTTAACACTGTCTTCCTGCAAGTCATGAAAACATATGTCTGAAAGAATGACAGTAACATAGGTAAAAATAAAGGATAGTAAATGTAAGTTTCGTAGAAAAGTGTCCTATGGCAATAATAGGATGCATTTTTATCAGTCAAAATTTGTTTGACAAATAGTTTTCTTCTGAAAGATACAGAAAACTTTAATTTAAGACTGAAAAGCAAGGCAAGCCACTGTATAATGTGGAAGGAAGTTAAATACTTTAATAATAAATAGTGTTTTTCTTAGGAATAGAACTAGAATTGAGGATGAACTCAGGCTTTACTGAATGGTATAAAGCCAACTGCCCTAGGATGAGATGTGTGATAAGAAACTCTTTTTTTTTATTTTATTTTGGTCTGTCCTGACATGACTGATCTATGGCTGAGTGAAGAGCAAAAATGAGACAGCAGCAGCTGAGGAGCCAGCCTGCTAAAACTGGACCATGTAAAGAACTCTGAGCAATGAAGCCAGAAGTGGAGAATTGTTTGTACTTATTTTTTGTCTTTGCTGAAGTATTTCCACCAGCACTAAAATAGGATCTGAACTACAACTATTGCAAAGGACATACAAACTTGATTCAGGTCAGAAGTTCCAGCTGAGACAGAATAAGATAACCATGAGAAGACATAGTTTTCATTTACCACGTTTGCACTACCTTGTGAAAGATGCCCTACACCAGGACAAGTGTTATCAAAGTAGACATTTTTTTTACACTTCATTTGCCCTTGTTCTGGACTCTGGGCTATGACAGTGTGTTTAAGGTTAGAGATAGGACTGGGACTAACAAAGCTGATGCACTTACACTAGCTGGCACTGAGCTAGTTCTCATGACGGCTATGTTATGCTCTTTTACTAAACCTGGAACAAAATGTTTTAGAAGTTTGTGATTGCTGTTTAGAATTTTGGGAGTCTCCATGTCCCATTCCTGAAAGACCTGAGCTGACTGAGGCTTTTTTTGTCATGTTCAGTATTCTCAAAAGAAGGAAAAAGCCCATTGCTACAGTAAGAACCTATTTATATTAAGCCTCTTCCTTTGGAGCAGGCAGAAAAAATGCTTGGAAAGGTATACACAGGGATACTGTGGGAACAGTATGTGCACTTTCTACCTGTTCTTCAAGAAATTGGATTTTGCATTTAATTTCATCCTGCATGTACTAATGACCAACATAAACTGATTTATTATTTTGTCAAATTTATCTAATTTTTCTACCCTTCCTCTTGATAGCATGCTTGACATATTTATAGACTGTAATCATAAGCTCTCTCAGCTTCCATTTTACTAAGTTAAACAAATTCAGACCTTCCCATATCCTCTCGTAAAACAAGTTCTCCATTCTCCCAATCGATAGAGAAACTCCGTGTTTCTCTGAAGGAGAAACTTTATGTAAAAAGTATATTCAATATCAGGGAAAACACCCCCCATAAATTACAGCTCATACAACAGTATGATCCATAATCCTGAAAGAAAAGCAACTATATTGAGAGTAGACCACTGGTCGCTGAGTCTCAGTTATCCTTATAGATCCTTTACTCTCTGAGAGTGCCTCATGCTGCTTATTCACATGGGTGTTTCAGATGGCATGATAAACCTGGTATTATTCATCCTGTAGGTTGAGTAACACCTTTTGAAATCATGAACAGTAAGTCCATGCATATACATTGCCATGCACCAGCCTTTTCAGCTGTAAACTGGCAGCCCTATTGATTCCTGCTTTTTCATCCTAATTTTTCTCTACCCAAGTAATAATCTTAGGGTTATAGGAAATGACCAATGCCTAAATAATTAAGAAAAATAAGAAATGGCATTTTGTCTTGAAAAGATCCATTTTAGTACAGGCAATTTCTGACACACAGTTTTTTTGCCACCTAACTTTATAGCCAAAAGCTGTGTATTCCTCCAGTTTGAACTTTTCTGATGCAGTGCCTTCAAAATTCTGTCTATGAAGCCACTGTCAAGAAGTAAAAGAGGAATGTTGATTTATGCTAGAGCTCACAGAAGTCACTTATTTTCAAATGAAGCTATGAATCCAAAAGTCTTCCAATTGATATTAATTCCTCATTGTGTTTAAGGAGGCAAATTCTGTTGACATCAAGAATATAATATATATAAGATATATATATATATATATAATGTAAGATTATAAGCATTTGACTAGAATTCAGTTTACTGGTAGCAGCAGTTACAAATGGTTGAGCCAGCAAATGTACCTGTCAGGTTTAGGTACCAATTAGAGAGACACCACATTACACACTCTATGTTAAAATGCTAATGTGTATTTCAGCTTCTTCCAACAATCCTATCTTTTTTACACTATATTACATGCAGTAGATTAATCCAAGAATAAAGGTATGTAACTACAAGATGAATTACATAAAAAGCAATGACAGTTTATTACCTCACCTCCGGTATTTTCATTATGACTAAATTATTTTCTAACTTTCTAACAATTCCCCGATAAAGTTGTTAGGGAATGACTGTAACTAAAAAGGCTAGCTGTGCATGTCTCTGACTCAACAGATCTTTCCAAGAATCCTGTGCATCCAATACCACTATTCAGTGGTAGCATTAAGGAAAAACAGGGACTTTCTTAAAGTATGTTGAGAAAGATGCTGCTGTGAAGTTTGTCTCAGAATCCACGTCAATGATCTCAAATAGTAGAGTGTTAATTTGCTAAGGACAAAAGAACAGATAAAAGCTGATCCTTAGTTTTCAGTTATATACACAAGTAACACATGAAGATGTAAGCAAAGGAGAAAAGTTCAAAGAATTAATTGAAATAAACAAGGATATACTTGCTTTAGAGGTGCTCTGGCATATATTATAAAAATACTAGCTTTTGGGGAGTAAGCATTGATAAAATGTTTTCAGGATTATGAAAAGGTAATTTGGGGATTGAAAAATATTAACTAACTTACAGATTCTGAGTGCTCCATTACAGCCAACACAAAGAAGACATATTCTTGACCGCTCTGTAGTTGCTTGTTCTCAAAGCCACCATAATGCTTCTTATCCCCCAATGTGAACTCCGTAGGAAGAACTTCAAAGTGAGCTGCAATATATGGCTTTAATTCAACTTCCCTCCCAAGACGGATGCTTCTGCGTTTCCTAGCTATCTCCTTAAGCAGCTTTAGAATGAAGGGAGAAGGAAGAGAAAAAGCAGTAACAGAAAGATAAATGTAAACAATTTTAGTGTACTTTATTGACAAAGTAATGAGAAAATTCAGTGTATGAACAGGAATTTATCTATGTTGCATGGGGATAGCAGTATCACTAAATCAGTTCTTCCAAAATCTTCTAATTTCTTGTCATCCTTGGTAAAGGTAAGAAACTACACAGCAAACGCACTGCCCGGACTACAGAGGTAAAACAGTTAGTTGAGTAATCACTGGCTGATATCATTGCCTCTGGGAAGGAAAAAAAACCCCAACCTAGTGAAGCAATACCTTCTCTGAGGACATATATATACACAGCTCACACTTATCTATGTGTGTATATATATAGGGGTGTATATGTAGATGTGCATATATACATATATATATGAAGTTAGTCATAGAAAGGAATCATACAATCATTTAAGTTGGGAAAGACCTTTACAATCCACATCTTTTGAGTCCAACAAAAAACCTACCACTGCCAATTTGCCAATCCCACCACTAAACCTTATGCACTAAACCCTATGGACCACATCTATATGTCTTTTAAATACTTTCAGAGATGCTGACTCCACCACTTCCCTGGACAGCCTGTTCTAAAGCTTGAGAACACTTCCAGTGGATAAATATTTCCTGATATTGCAATCAAAATCTCTCCTGGTGCAACTTGAGTCCATTTCCTCTTGTCCTACCACTGGTTGCTCCCGAGAGCACACCAACACCAACCTCACTACAGCCTCCTTTCAGGTAGCTGTAGAGAGTGATAAGGTCTCCTCCCTCAGCCTGCTTTTCTCTAGCCTAAACAACCCAGGTCAGCCATTTCTTATAGGATTTGTTCTCTAGACTCTTCACCAGCTTCACTGTCCTTCTCTGGACTCTCTCCAGCACCTAAATGTCTTTCTTGCAGTGCATGGCCCAAAACTGAACACAGAATTTGAGGTGCAGTCTAACCAGTACCAAATACAGCAGGACAATCACTTCCTTAGTGCATTATAATCTTTTCTCCCTCCATATGAATATTCAAGGTACTTTCTTCTGTCCTTATAAAAGAGAATTTATGAAGTCACAAGAAGTAACTATTTAAAAACAGTAATGAAAAACATAAAATTAAAAAAGAAAGGAAAATAACTTTATATATGCTTTTTTGTTGGTTTGGTTGGTTTTTGTTTTTTTTTTTTTTTTCATTTGTTTGTTTGTTTTTGTTTTTTTGGTTTTTCCTGGTAACTCTGAAATACAAAGAACTCAATACTAAGTATCTATGAGTAGATTTTTCTTCTTCTCTCTAACATAAGGACTACCCAAACACTCTGGTAATATTAAATTCCTGGACATCTCAGGGAACAGAGTGCTTTCCAATGTACTTCAGAAACAGAAAATTAAGTACAGAAGGCTTTATAGGAGTGATCTGTAAACAATGCTTCCATCCTAAACCTGAAAGTGACTGCCATTTTATTTGTTCAAAAGCATAAAAAGTTGTGTTCCTCATGTCTTGTACATCACTACACAATAGATACAATAAGATCTGTGAATCCTAAAACAGCCTAATTACTACCAGACTACAAAATATTATCTACCATTCTTCAATATAGAACCCTCACTTCAGATTTTAACTGCCTAATCTGACTGTCAAAACGTAACTCTTCCTTGTTTCATAAAATATTTCTTCGGATGACCAAAGCTAAAAATTTTTCTAAAGCCAAGATTAGATGCTATGCTCAAACTTGTAAAATGTATTCTAACTACTGAAGTAAATTAAGCTCAGATGGTTCAATCCATTGATAATTTACTTTTTGAATCAGACAGTGCTTATTAAATATCTTTCATAATTTTAGATACACTGGCATTCAAAAAATAATAATCTGATTTAACTATAAGGAACCTGAACTTTTTCTGGGTGATAAGTGATGACTTCTACAGTCTCTTTATGGTTCCTCTAATTTTTCACTTATGAAACTTACTCGATGTCCTGTAGTCTCAGACTGCAATCATAATTTTTCCAAGGTCACACAGTTGTTTTACGCTTTTCAGCACACGAGAAGTGCTAACACAATAGATTAGAACAAACCGCTTTGTTAGGAGGAAGAGACAAATCTCCAGAGCTAGACAGAGCTCAATAAAAAAGAGATTAATATCTAATCTTCACTGTGTATTTAAAGAATGTGTTTAGTCAGGGAAGCTCTATCTTGCTTCAGCCTCTTCTTCACTGTTACACCTCATCTTAGCTAGCACATCTGTTTGCCTTCTCCACATGGGATGTTGTATTTTGCACTTACACAATTAATAAGGCCAATGCACGTACAACAATCTAGTACTCATTCTGTTTTCAATTCTCATTACTTTAACACCCCTATGAAGTACATGTTTCGAACACAGGGTACAGTCAGAGGAAGCAACCTGTACCCCTTGGTCCCAATTTCCTTAGCATTGAGGGCACCTGGATGTTATTCCTTTGAAGATCTAATGTGTTAACTGCTTTCCATCTCTAAGGCTGAGTCTGTTCTCTGTAGCAGAAATTTTACATTTAAATACTATCAATATCTGTGCTCCAACACAAAAACTGGTATACTGCAATGAATCCCCTCAGTAAAGAAGAACCAGACACCAGCATATACTAGAAATTGTTATTCTTTACTCAAAGACTATTACAATTAGGAGCCCATATTTATCTTTCGTTCTTGCTAAACAGTTTAATGAGCAGCAAAGGTAAATTTGCATAATCTAAAAATGAGGGCAGTAGAGAACTGTAATATTAAGGAGATTTCTATTTAGTTGCTTTATTGAAGGTGACTCTCACATCTGCTGGTAGCTTCCTACTCTGCCCCAGGCAGAGTAAATGAGGGCAGAACATGAGGCAGAGACTGATCAGTTTGTTTAAGGTTGCTTCAGCCCTTAAAAGATCTGCTGAGGAAGCACTCTGTGAGAAGTTTTTATCAATATGAAGTCATCTTACGTAAGGACAACAATATCTGAGTGGAGGGCTGAGCACTGACCATCCTGAAGTCTGGTGAAGTATAAAGGTAGATATGGAAAGAATAAAAATATGAGGTGAGGTACATGATTTGAGCCATCCATGAAGATAACTGCTATTTGACTTGATGGGAACATTTTCCACTGCAATTTAATGTTATTTCTGTAGCTACCTCAATTAAATTCTTTATTGTATGTTTCTACATTATACTAGATATACATATTTAAAATTCAGATTCTAAAGAACTGAAAATAAAATGTCAAAATACTGCAAGAGTTCTGCAATCAAAATCAAACTGAGATTGAAAAGGAAATGTTTGATCTTAATTATTTCTTGCATTTGAATTTGTAACAGAAGAATGCATATATTCAACAGATAGCAATGCATTACAGATGGAAAGCAGTTAACCCTGTACATCTTGAAAGGGAATGAATGCTAGAAGCTAATTAGCCTTAGTCAAATAAAATGTGTTCAACTTTTTCAGAGGTGGCTATTCATTACCTATGGCCAGCTAGACTTAGGTGTATTTGTGTGTAGATAAAAATTTTGCCTGCCACATTGATCACACATGACCGAATAGACCTCAGATAAACCTCTGGCCTCATTCATGTTTCACATATATGAATCCCATATATATGGGATCGTTGCCAAATACCATTACTTACACATACATTTCTTATTGTATTTTATATGAGGATTTCAGTAAAATTTCTGAACTGATTTAAGACTTAACACACTGACTTTTAGTTACATTGTATTTCTTACAAATCTAAAGAAACCCCACTAGGTACTACTAAACATTCAAATATTTTGTTTATATTTAGTTTATCAAGTGATATTCTGATCTTTTAAGATCTGCATCTCTCTTAGTTTCTCTCAAAACTCATATTCCATTACAACTGAAAGTGAACCAGGAAGATTAGATAACTGAAGAAAAGCTGGAGAGTCTTTTGGACTGGCCATTTATGTCCCATAGTTCACATTGCAGACCAGTGTTTTCAGCAAATATTTCTGACAATCTAACCAAAGTATTTGCAACTTACTTCTTAGGACAACCGATTGCCTAACCTTTTCTGATACTACCCAGATATCTGAGATTGTGCTAAAAAAATATATGCAGAAGTATCTTCACTTGACCAACAGAAACTAACTGCTCAGAGAGGACTGTGGTTGGGTTTTGTGTTGTTGTTTTTGTTTTTGTTTTTGTTTTTTTTCCCCCCAATTTTTTTATTGTGCCATTGTTTGCACGTTTGTCAGGAAGCCACCCAATAACAATATGCACATACTTCCTACAGCTGCAGTAAACAGTCTTTTAAGTAATAGAAACTGGATAAGTCAGCATCAAATACATTTGCTGCCTGCTTTTGATTTTTCCCTGCTCAGTACCTACTGGTGACAATTGTAAAAGATATATAAAGGGCTTTAGTTTGTTATCAGAAATAATTTTCATTTTCTGGTCAATGAATATCTTATTTCTTCCATCATTAATTCTACAATGTGGTCTCAATTATAACAGTAGAAGTGGGAAACAACCCATCCTAACCCAAATATTTCTGAATTAATAAATCAGCTCTTTATCAGTCTGTTGTACAGATTAATGCACTGAAACTTGCAAGATGATTAAAATGACCCTTTGTTATGGGAATCAGCAGGATCCACAGAATTTAATTGCCAAACAGTTTAATGTCATTTGGCACCTATCCTTTAATCTGTTAATGTTGCTGAATGTGGCTGCCATCTTTGGATGTTAAAAGTGAGCGGTACTACGAAATCAGTTTTCCATTACTGTATGTCGTTCTGTCAGAGTTTAACCATTTAGCAGCATTTGATGTCACCTAGGACTATGATCATGAGCTGATGGCATTTACGTTCCAAGTTCTTTTAAGAAGTTAGTAGATCAAAGCAAGTTATCACTGCAATTAAATCAAATGGGATAAGCACATGAACGAAAATGGTAAAGAAGAAATGCAGGCTTCAATCAGTCAGTCAGCAGTTTTAATTACTTTTAAGTAAGCCTTCTTTTAAACAGTTGTTTTTAACCTTCTGATTAAGGACTGTCCTGTTGCTGTAAAGATTCTGCCTTTTCTGCTCAGAAAAGATGTCTTTATATTTTGAAAATTTTCTACAACACTGTTTGCTTGGTGAAGATCTTTATTTTCCTTGCATTTTGGTGCAAACATTGAAATTGATACTCAGTTGTCAATGGAAGGAGGGAAAAAACTGTTGTGATAATAATAACTTCCTAGAGACTGTCCTATGAAGAAGTATAAGTCGAAGCATCTCTGTAACATAAAAACTCTTAAATCCACCAAAAACAAATTAGAAAAATGTAAAATTAGAAAGGATCTAGTCAAAAGATTATTAAAACAGGAGAAAAGAAACTAATTTTGATTGGTGTTCTTTGAATTGCAGAGATATTACATGTAAAATTTATCATGGTATCTGAATGAGATCTAAAAATATAGCCAGACACAATAAGAACACCACCATGTGTATTTTGTACAAGGCTCTCCCATGGCACTCTTGAAAGAGCTTTACAATAAAAATATCAGTATTATTCCAAATATACAGATTGAAAAAAGATGGACAAGTTTGCCTAAGTAATACTGTCTTCCAGTAACACAGAAATCAGAACTGAATGCTGACTATACTTATGCCTAGAAACATTATCATATTAATAACATAAAGAAATTGGTTGCTAGTATTACTAGGCTTATTCCTAAAATGAAAATACTCCCACTCTTTGGGCTAATGTAATTTATAGAGCTGAGCGATGACAGTATGTTTTTCGTTCATATTTTATTCATTTATTCATTTGTTTACTTTTGACTTCCTACTCCATTTTTTTATTTCTGTCAATAGAATGGAGACCACTGTAAAATCTCTCTAACTGGAAGCATTATAATATGTGAGAATCAGGTGAAAACACCACAAGAAGGTCAAATGTTAAACTGCAGTGCAAACTGCAATTTAACATTTGTTACAGGATTAGTAAACAACCCATTAATGAACCAGACCTTTATCAGAGTTCATATCACGGGTGACTAAGCTTTTTCTGACAATTCATTTCACCCTCTGCACTTCTGTGTTATGCTTTGAATAGGAAAAGAATAAAATATTAATGCCAACAAAGATAATTTTGTGTGCGTTATTGCAACTTAATGTCTTTATTGTCTTCTAATTCAAGTCATTTGAACTGGTGTTTCAGCCCCCTCAGGCTAATTCAAATATAATTATAAAGTATCCTGACAGCCAAAACTTCTAAGACTGGTGAGTTAATCACATATGAATAATAAGATTATTTCATTAATAAAGGAGAAGATGACAACAAAAACGAACAGTACCTCATCTAGTTCCATTTCATCTGGACTCTCCCATGGTTTGATAAACTTTCCACTAGATCTCTTCAAAGGCACAATAACTATGTAATAACCCCTGTAAAAAAACCAGTTGGGTAAAAGTGAAGTTGAAGAAAAAGGAATAGATAAATCTATGGTGTAGGCATGTGTTAAGAAGAACTTAAAGAGAACAGAGGTATTCTGAAAGCAATCTTTTGCACATTATTATGCCATGGCAGTCTTCCAAACATACTTGTAAAGATTCACACTCTTGAAACCACATCCACTGTAAAACATTTGACAAAAAAATGGCAGTAATAACCTGCCTTTTCATGTAAACATATAAATATGCATAAGAAACTTTAATTACAGTGTTCTAAAATGCCTCAATATTTGACTGCAGTTTATTATTTCCTTTGAAATACAAGAGCTGTGGGATATTTGTGCCCTACCACCAGCATACTGTGAAAAAAAACTAAGTCCCTAAGTTGAAACATACTACCATGTATTTAAAAATCAATTATCACCCCATCTTCACCCATTATCATGTGTAATCTGAATAGCAGGCTAACATAATGTATTTGTTGATGCCAATACTATTATAAACAGAAAACTAAGAAGACATAGCACACATTCCACCCACACACTCTTTCAAGTATCAATCACCATCAGCTTTATCTACTTAAGCATTCTGTTCACAGTCATAGGCGAGAGAGCTTGGTGTAAGCTCTCCTCACAGCTAGGATTTGCAAATCATATGTATCAGTTTTCCTCAGAAACATTTTCCTGAAAATACCTTCCTCCTCATTTCAAACCTGCCTTCTTCTCACCCCTGCTCCTGGAGACAAGTAAATTATACTTTCTAATTTAATAGAGATATGGCAATTTCCTTGTTTCCTTCACAAAGCTTGGATACACGTTTGCATATGTATCAGAAAAATCCAGAATTTCCCATTAGTGTGAGAAAAGAAGAAGTAGAATCACAACAGCAGGACATCCAGGAGGGTATAATATACATCTTCGTAAACACACTTGTCAAAAAGTGAAGCACCCTCCATCTCGGAGAAGAGGGAAGGAAGCTGGTCTCCTTTGTTTCTAATAACAACAGAGATTACTAAGGTGGTGTTTGGTCTCCATTATAGAAGTTAATTTTAGTGGGCAATCTTCTTATCTTTGGGTCTACCATTTTTAAAGCCTATTCAGCCTTCTTCAGCATTGACTATTCATTTTCTTCATGCAGTGCATCTGAAAAACCTGAAGTAATTAACGCAAGAGAATCTACAGAAAAGGAATTGCCTTACAAGTGATCGAAAACTATCTCCATATAAACTTACTCTATAAACTATCTGTCTTTCCATTCCACTGCATGCTATTGGTCCATTTTTATGCTATCTTCTTAACTAAAGCTCCTTCCCATAAAAATATATAACAAAACTTTAGATTTTTAGTTACTATAGAAAATGCTAGTATCTATTAATTCTTGTGTTAAGAAATTTCCCTTTGATAATGCTGAGGTCTAACAGGAGGTGCTGGAAACAACAAGTGCTGGTCACAGATTTTTAACTAATGCTCACTTGTTTTATTCCAGCATGTAAATCAAACCTGCAGCATGCATTCTTATAACAAAGCGATAATTTAGCTTTCACACTGACAGTCTTATTCAAAAGTAGTAAGGCTGGTTGACTAGATTTTAAACTGGAGTATGTATTTTAAAAATGAATTAATAAATCCTAATGAATGCTGATTTATCTATATATCTAATAACTACAACCAATATTAATTTTCTTGAAGCAGGACAAAAAGCAATTCAGAATTGGCCCTGTATGTCTTCTAGACACTGAAGATATATCTGCTGGATGAACTGCACAGCAGTCTCAACTTATCCTGGCTTTTTTCCTTCTTCTCTTTTTTTTTTTTTTTTAAGCTAACAGGTTGTTCATATATTTTTTTTCAATCAAGTAATACCAAGAATGTAAATGTTACTTTCATACTTTTTCACACTTTCTTCATGCATGCCTCCCACTCATAACTTTGATCATCTACTAAGACTTTCAGCACATACAGTGTTTCAAAGCTGAAAGCAGAAGTACATCAACAGTAAGCAGAAAACTGAAACTGTTCATATAAATATACAGTGCTGCATATTGCAAAGGAAAACAAAGTTCTGTTCTTTCTAGCTAATGCCAGAAATGCAGCGTCTGTTGCAAAACATGTTTGATTATTTGCTTTATTATTTCCTTGTTTGTTTTGAGATTTGAGATGCTTTTTCTTTGTGGTTTTTTTTGTTTGTGGTTTTTTCTTTTTTGTTTTGTTTTATTTATCTGGGGTTATTTTGGTTTTTTTTAGTTGTTGGTTGTGGTGGGTTTTTTTTTTTTTTTTTCTTTGTTTTTTTAATCCCTGGAGAAGGGAGAGAGTGTTATAGAGGATTTGCTTGGATAGTGCTTGAACTAATGAGTATTGCAAAGGACATAGTCATCTGCAAAACTGTTTTTACCAAAGACTTTGCAAAGATTGAACAGACTCTGAGAAACATGAACTGTCTTTTATATGTAACAGTTTTTTTGGATTACTTCAACATACATCAGGAAAATGAATAAATGGCTAACTTGAGTTGATGTATGCAAATAGAATCCGTTTTACCTAGGATAAGATGAGCTCTGCTCCAATTTCTATGCCATATCAGCATGGAACATAGAAATAATAATTATTTCTACCATCTGTAATAAATTAAAAATGCCCCTGTAACATTACCCTTAGTCCCACTAGTATTTAGCTATAATCCAGAAAAACAAGCCATCAAGTATTTCACCTTCTGTGTAATTAGTATTACTGAAATATTCTCAGTGTATCTCTATCTTCACAGTAAGATAGAGACAATCATGAGCATAAAATGTACTCATAGAGGAACAGCAACTGTAAAAATCTCAATGTAACTATTACAAAAATTGTTCTTCCCATACAAAGTATATAGCTATAGTAATCTCACTTATTCCAGCAAGTATCACATAAGCTTTTTCTTTTCAGTATAGTTGGCTTGGCATGCCCACTTCCAAGGGTCAAGTCAATCTTTTTTATGTTGTTTTGGTTTTCTGTCTCAAGCCTTATCACATATTTTTAGGAAACAGATACAGACAAAGGAGCTATATTACTTGCAAAACTGGCATTTGGACTTTACAGGTTTAACGTACCTTTTCTGATGTCACTTAGACTCATGCTTTTACACTACACAAAAGGAAGGGCATTGGATCTTTTTCCCCTGCTATCTTCTACTATTGTTTGACCAGCTAACCTGCACTTTCTTCTCTCTCAATGTAATGCCTCATAAATCTTTTTGACTCATTCCATCTTCAGTCTTCCTTAGCTACATTTGTTACTGACCACATCTTACTCAATCTAATGATAATGGCTACATTTTTCAGTTTTTCATCCTTTTAATGTCTCAAACTCATTTCTTTCTTGACCTCACCTGCCTCAAAATTCTCAGTCAGTAATGAAAAAAGGGAGAAGCTTTCTACAAAGCCATCAGTACAAATCCACCAGGGAGAGGACAAGTTGAATTCCCAACAATAGTTAATGACTTGCTCATTTTCCTCCCCATTTCCTTTACATTACACATGGGAACCTTATAGACCAACAAGAATCACTATAAGAGCAATAACACTTATTGATTGTACCACGCTTCACATTTTCTTGGAAAATCTCTATTGTCTAGCCTTTCTAATTCCTGCTGAACATGTGCGGTCAGCTCTTTAATACTGTTTCTTCTGTTTAAATCTACAGTGCCTACAACGATTGTGCAGTCCAAATTCTTCACCACTTCAGGATTGACCAAAGAATGTTATGAAGGGCATTGTCCAACTTCCTTTTACACAATGACAGGCTGGGGAACTGTAGTTTGTTCCAGTGTTTACCATCCCTTCAGTAAAGAAGTGGTTTCTAATGTATAGTCTAAATCTTCCCTGATGCATCCTTACTCCATTCCCACACATCCTGTCCCTGGATCCCAGAGAGAAAAGTTCAGCAGCTTCCTCTCCATTTCTCCTCTGCAGGAAGCTGTGGAGTGCAGTGAGGTAACACCTCAACCTTCTTTTCTCCAAACTAGACAAAGCTGGAGTTGCTAGCTGCTCCTCATAGTAGATGATTTCCAGTCCGTTCACCAGTTTTGTCACCCTCTGCTGGACATATTCAAAGACCTTAACTACACAATGTGGCATTTGTTCTTGTTAAATCTCATGCCATTGTTGACTGCTTAATGGTCTGACCTATGCAGATCCCTCTATAAGGCCTCTTGTCCCTTGTAAGAGTCAACAGCACCTCCCAGTTTAGAATCACCAAAACTTAGTCCAATATTAGTCCAAATACTACTGCAGAGTGCTGTACTCTCTCTAATGCTAAGAAGAGTAAAGCCCTAGTCTACTGGTATAGCTCTAGGTTTTGTTAGCAGTAAGAAGAAGCATCTTTCTGGAGATAAAAACAATGATACGCCACACATTCACTCACTTTATATTCTCATTTGAAGGTACTTCTGGAAGTTCCACAGTTATCATGCCATCTAAGTTGGTCTTTCCAATGAAGACTGGCTTGGTGCGAAGCACATCTGGTGCAGTCTTTGCTGTCACTCGGTGCTGAAGACCACCAGCACTGTTTCCTCTGTTTGTCAGCACAAATGAATAAGATGTCTCTGGCTTCAAGTTAGTGATCAGCTTTTGAGTAGCCCGTCCATCAACCTCCACCACCATTTTACCATCATCGTAAAGGATCTAGGATAATAAATTGAAAGTGGTTTTGGTTACTAAGAGAAGGTAAATAATACTGGCATCCTGAATTCAGAAATGAACTTAGCTATAAAATTAAGTGAAAAATACTGAATATTTTAGGCTGTAAGATAGTAATGAATTCACTACTGCAATTAAATGTCTTTCTTCTGAGGGGAAAAAAAGAACTGCATTAATCTAAAACAGTATAAGCACTTCTAAAATCCCATGTTGCTTATTCAAATTCAGTAGTTTTGCTTGAATTCAGCATTAATATCAAGGCACATATTTTGGTAATGTTACCTTGACCTTTTATTTACGCTCCTTATTCAAAGAGTTTCGCAGTATTTAGTTTGTAAAATACAGCTTTTCACTCTCCCCTGCTTGAGATGACACAAATGATGAAGAATGATGTGGAAGAAATGCCAGGAATACTGCAGGTTTCACTGAGTCTCCCTATCTGGCTAACACTCCAGGTAATGGAGTAAAAGAGTTATAATACAAAAATGTGGTGTTGCAAATGTGATGAGAGAAAAAGCAAAATGGTACTTAGCTACACTATGGACATGACTTAATACAGAAGACAATTACTCTTTCCTTTCACTGTTTTCACTAAAATATAGTAGCAACAAACTACAAATTAGCAAGGTCTCATACCATGCATGATAGCCAGAATGAGCCTGGCTTGGAAATACTGCCTCAGGAGCGGAAAGCTCATATTGGAAAATGGCTGAATTCTGGGTCAGTTTGCATTCATAAATACTGCAATAACAAAAAAATCCAACAACAAAAACCCCAGACATGTTTGACAACCTACTTAGCTAGGTGACTGACATCATCAATTTTTTCTCTTGTATAAATGGAAAATAACTTACTTTGAAAGGCAAGGCTGAATTGTAATTTTCTGGAATTTCCCAGGACAGCAGAACAGAAGTCTTCATTACTGCTTTAACATGAAAATTTTTTGCAAACACTGCTGGAAAAAAAAGAAACCATGTATATAAACAACATCTTGGAGCTTACATCATGTCGTATATCCACTGCTACCTGAGAGCATTTGCTTTCCACTTAGGTCAAAAAGCCCCAAGGATTCAATTCTCCTACCTGTTTGCTGATACTTAAATACCACATTTTAACTCATTCTCACTTTTATCTAGTGACAGCTCAACATGTACATTTTCCTTACCTGGAAAAATTTTGAAGATGTTAGCCAGAACTTGCTTGGCATGGGACAACTGAATTCTAAGGCATCCAAAACATATTAAGATTTTCATACTTTACCTTTTGTGTTTGATGGACCTATTTTTATGAATGAGCCGGTCAGTTTTATTTACAGCTTCAAAAACACTGATATCCATAGACTTATACTCCTTTAAAGGTCAACGCCATAAGCAGACAAATCCTACCTTGATCCACGGGTAGTGTCCTGAACTGGACACTTGGACTATATGGACCAGGCCCTTTGCTTGTGTGGGCACGTACTTTTACATCATATGTGGTATCTGGTTTTAAACCAGAAAGTGTCATAGTGGTATCAGCAGGAACAACAGGGAGTTCAACTGGCTGGTAAGCAACATTGATATCTCTGTACAAGATGGTGTATTTGGTGATAATGCCATTTCTCTCTGCCAAGAGTGGCATTTGCCAAGTTAATTGGACTGATGTAGAAGTAGAGCTTTCCGAGTGGAGATTTTGGGGAAATCCACTGGGTACCTCTTCAGGAACAGAAATCTCTTTAACCATCTCCTCCCCAAAGCCCACTTTATTTTTAGCTGAGAGCCTGAAGACGTAAGAAGCTCCTTTGTGAATGTCTGTGGCTGTGAAGTGATCTTCCTTCTCTGTGAAATCCATGGTTGTAAATGTATCCACGTCTTTGCGACCGAACTTCAGGCGATAACCCTGCAGCGGGCCAAAAGTGTCCACAGGAGGGTGCCACTGAATTAGAGCCGTGTTCATCTGTGTGTGGCTAATCACAAGCCGAGGTTTGCCTGGAACTGTAGCACAATGTTATTTAAAGATGATAAATACAAATAGATATTGCATATACAATTCTTAAGGCTAGTTTTAGCAGGAAAAGGGATAAGTTTTCTCCTCCCTTACTCTTAGTTCCACAAATTGCTGTCTTAGAGAAGAAATAATGCCTGCCTCCTGTGCTATTGAGTCACAGAGTGTAATGAACTATGATAGTCAAGCCATTTATTGTTTATTGTTTCCTTCCCTTACCATTATTTCTAAATACAGAGAACATTCAGAGGCACACAGGACTTAGGAACACAAGTCAGGTAGCAAAACTTCAAACATACATCTTATGAACGGTTCTGTCTCACTTACAAATACTTGCTTGCAAAAAAAGAGTATTGTCATAAGTATTCATTAATTTAATCCAAGGCACATTTCTGCCATTCCTGTAAATGGAAAAATAATTAATGATAACAACAATAATAGCAGTGGTAATACTAGTAGTACTAGCAGTAATAGTCATATTAATAAAATGGAGAAAACACAACTTTCTGGATGTGGCTAACATAACTTTGGCCATCGATGGCCAAAATGTGGTAGAAGGTAGGCCAGACCTACCTTACCATCAACAATCATAACTAGACATGATAGAACTTATCATTCCACTTCCCATATTCAAATCACCTCCAGCACTGGCTGTTTCAGCTTGGGGCAGTAGCACAGTTCAGAATTCAATTTTCCAACTGTCCTGGCTTATTACAAATGATTTAGCTTCCAGGACAGTGTTAGTGTATGTGAACTGTGTTTCTTCTGAAGAAGAATAAATTGGGAGCTCTTTTTAACCTGCACATCAGATACATTCTGCTCCTCAGCTGGGACATAATGGTCCAAACTGATGATTTTTCTTTCACAGAAGTTCAGACTGTAAGTGAGGGGAGGACATTCAGTATATGAGATTGAATTAATGCTAATAGAGAGGGAAATCCCAATATAAACTGATGTGGTATAAATTTTTGGAGCCCCAGTATCAATTGCTCTCATTTGCTGTTTCTATTTGATTTTAATATTTGTTTTAATTTATTAAATTGTTCATAGTTATTTATACACATTCATGTTTCATTTATATTTGCATTAACGTTTTTATTTCAAAATGCTCTGTTTCTGTTACAGTTACTTATTTGATAACAAAGCATATCCGTAACTATTTAGAAATGTGGTGTTCAGTGTGTACCAGTGCCTGACAGGTCAAAAGACTAGAATTGTTTGGGGACTAGTAGTGCCATGATAACATAGTCTTCCACAAAGACTAATTAGTTCCATCTGCATTCAAAGTCTTCCCATGTGAATACAACTTCTGCACTGTGAGCTTTGGTTCCTGTATTTAAACACTTCAATGGAATTTTTTACTTATCTTCAGTTCTCAGGCACTCAACAGATCAGATTCTTATTGTAAGAAGTTCTGACTACTATTCCTTAATGGTTAGGAATAATGAGGGAGGAATGGCACGACTTGAAGAAAATTCCACATTTAATAAGCTCTTATTATATTTATCCTAAGTTTTGATATTGCTTCTAATTTTCCTAATACCCTTCCTTTAAAATGTCTAGTTCATCGCTTAGTATTATTCCCAGGAATTTTAAAAGTTTTTTCTGCACTTTTTGCTGCACTAGCTTTCCCTCATTGATTATTATGAGCCTTTATGGAACAAAGAAAAGGCTGTGTAGGCCTTTGCAGAACTTGTTTTTCCCTACATTATAACTATTACTGAAACAAATGGAGCATATGAAATAGGAGTCCACACAAATAGAATAATAACTCTTCCAGCTTTCTACAGAAGAGACTGCAGAACAGTGTTATAAAGTTATTCTTGTGGTAATTTTTTGTTTTTCTTGCAGCTGACCCCACATTTAGAATTATTTTTTAACCTTTGTGGTAGATATACAGAAAAAAATAAATTATTACTTGCTCTTGATTAGAAAAAGGGAACCGGTAAGGCTTATTTATCTAATAAAACACCATGTGATAAAAGTAGTAAATAATATAAGTCACTTTTATATATATACATTACGGAACCTATCTGATTTTCTGAAGTGTATGAATTTCCTGTTTGTTAACACACAACCACTGATAGAGAAAGAAAACATCTGTCTCTTACTTTGTGTTTCCAGCTAGCGTTCAGTGAACATTTTCTATTAAAATGATTATTTTTGAATACTGAAGTGTTGTGGGACAAAGGGCAGGATTATGTGCAGTCCTATATACCATAACGTCATGGAATTGCTCTGCCCAGAAACTTCTTCTGATAACAATATCTGAATTTGCCATAAGCCCAAATGATCTGAAACTGACCACGAAAAAATATATTCTTTGATCTAGTGAATTTCACCTCTGTTACTATACAACAAGATGTCCTTCATACACCCCTTTGCAACAGTCATTACATCAAACAGTTGTAATGGAAGGGCATTACTAGTAGAAGCTCATGCAAGCTGCCTTTGCCAAATTACCCCTACTAATTTGTTTGTGTTAGCTGCTATGCAGTACGCTACTGTCTTGACATAATTGTTCTACTCTTATCTAGAATCTGTATTTTGAGGGTGCTGTCCAACACATAGAATAGATTCCAAATAATGAGCAAGCTGTTGTCTATGAGATTTTTCAATTACTACAACCCAGAAAGTACAGGTCCCATTACATTCTCCATAAAAATTGTATGGCTTCACTGCACAGTAAGTCTTAACTTTTATCCAGGTCTTATTATTCATATATTTTTCAACTTTTGCCCCAAGTCATTTTAAAGTTTCAAATACTAATACTTGGAAACATTTAGCACATTTTTTTCTTCCATCTGATTTGAAAAATAAGAGAGAAAACTGAATATAAGTAAAAATTGCCCTTGAGTGAAAATATTAACCTTATTCAATGACTTCACTGAGCCTGCAGTTACTGTACGGAAGGCTCGCTTGCATTGGGTGAATCTTTCACAGCTAAAAGTGATGCTTTTATATCACTAACTGGACTCAGTTGAATAGTTATTTATCATCTGATGAACTTATGAATAGTCTGCTTTTCCAGTAAACACTTATACCTTTATTGTCCTGTCACATTTCTTGTGAATATAATCTCACACATTCTAAAAGAGCTGCACCTTTAAAAATTACACTAGAAAGCCAGACACTTTATTTGGTTTATTGTAGTATTTTAATAAAAGTTTTTTAGGGGAAAAAAAAAAATCAAGTGGAAACTCTCAAAGAATAGGAGGGTGTATTTCAAGCCTGCAAGTCTCTGGTGTCATCGAAGCAATCCTTCATCTGCCTGATGTAGTCTCATGGAAACACAGTATGCTGGAAATTTTTGTTACTGACTTTATTTGTCAACTTTTACAAAAACCTGCATATGGATCTTCCTTGCTAAAAGAGCTCAACCACAGAAAGCTATAACAGTAAATCAAGAGGATTTAATGAAACCTGGAATGTATGATGGAACAAAACGTTAACTAGTTGTTATCCCAGAGACCAGGAACAAATATTACTTGTCCAAGCAAACATCAAGGACAGTGTATATTAATTACATTTACAGGCATGCCTCTGATTCTCAATTAGTCTCTTGGGATTCTATGGAACATGGGATTTGTTAGTCTTGCTAAAGCAGAAGCACCAGATATCTTGGAAGAGTAGAATATGAATTGGCAATAAAGACTAAATGCACAGTAGCCTTAGGTTTTGCCAGTAGACCTGCAGAGCCTATGTTTAGGTCTAGAAACAAAGCAAATCATAATCTACAGAATTGTGATTATTTAAAAAGGGAACTTCAGATATCATAATGGATCAGTTGTCTTTCTTTTTAAATCAAGTTCAAATGCAAGCAACAAATATATATACCAGACCATGAAACTTCAGGAAAGAAGCTGGAGGTAAATTTTGGGATTAGTCAAGAACAGTATCTATAAAGTAGTCTAAAACCTGAAATAAAACTGTATTCTATAGAGACCCACCAAGACAGATTTTTTCAAGAAAGCTGACAAAACAAGGATATAGATGTTTCTGACATTAGCACAGGTTGTGCTTTATATCCAGTGATTGTTTTAAAAATTGAGTCAATCAGCATAGACACATATACATAGATATGTCTTTTGGACTTTATGTATTAGCATAAACAATACACTGTTATTGTACTGGTGCTACAGAAGTTTCCATGAGACTGCAATGGAGTAGCCTTAATGGCTACACTAAAAAAACCCAGAAAATTAACACCTATAGGTTGTGAACGCCTGTAGGTGAACATGACACTAAGGTGTGGTGGCACCATTTGGTGAAGCTGTGCCACAGTGAACCATTTAAATTTAAAAAACCTTGTCCCTTATCTAAACGTGATTCAGCTCATTCCATTAGTTCTAACTGAAGCAGCTGAACGGGTCACACAGTCAGATAACCACCATCTAATAGCACCTGGGATCAAATGTAGACTGAACAAAGTGGCATGGCGTATTTTGCCCCAGTTTATGCCTCAGACAGCCACTGAAGCAGTATGGGTTTCAGAGCTCTACAGGCTCAGCTTCTATTCTGTCTTCTAATTCTCTGCTTTAATAATCACATCCCTGTGAGATAAATTGGGATTGTCACATGGATAGGTCATTTCAGTGTTCTTACTGACAGGCAGCAGCACTGCTCCTCTCAAACAGATCAAGAAAGCCCTTCACAATTTTTTTCAAATATTCTTCTCAGCTCTGAATTTCTATTTTTAACTCTTCAAGAAAACACCAATGAGAATGGAAACCCTACTAGAGAGTATAAAGGTGAGTATTACATTTTGGCTGCATCTTGAACTGAGACAGGGACAAAGGGGGACACTAGTTCTGTTTTTATCTAAATAAATGAAGGACCTAATACTGAAACAGAAAAACCCCTTTCCTATAAACATTTTTTACACAACAGGACACTTCCAAATAGTGGGAGTAAAATATTAGCAGTTTGAGTCGAAGAATTTATTCTGAGTTGAACAGGTATGTAAGTATTACCTGCACCAGTAGTAGACACGAGTTTGGGCTTGCTGCGTGCTCCATCACCTTTTGTTGTATAAGCTGTCACAGTAAAGGAGTATGTAGTTTCAGGCTGAAGCCCAGAAATTATCATTTCCTAAGGTGAAATAAAGCAAGAACAATTTATTAAAAATAGGTATTTTTCCAAGAATCATTCAGACAACCCAGGTTTATGATAAACAGGGCACATACTTCTATGCTACTGGCAGTGATGGCAAGCATTTGGGAGCACCAACAGACTGTTTTGTGTGAAGTACTTCAACATGCAAGACGTTTCACTCGCTTAAGTAATAAAAGACTTCACTCCTGCACATCATGCCTCAGGTAGTTTAAGGTGAAAGGCCAAAGCCTTAGTGGTCTGAACAGTGAATAAAGGCTTCTGAAACACCTTGCTTGAGGAATACTACTGATACTGTGAAATGCATGCATATGTAGAGATGAGAAACTCTGTTTAACTTAGTAATTTACAGGGCATTACTCCTATAGTTTTAAAATGCCTAGTAAGAGAAGTGTTGCACTTGTATCTACACTTTGTAATTAACGATGGTTTAGCTGTCCAAGAAAGCCTTGTTACTTTCATAAAACTTTCCTCGCAGCCTGTGTCACTTGTTGGATTGAGCATCTAAAAATATCAAATGGCTTCAGAAACAACTCTCCTCAGCTCTAAAAGAACCATCTAAAACAAATGGTCAAACAATAAGCCTCATGGCCCTCAAACAAATGACAGCATCTTCAAAACAAGTAGCTCTTTAGCTAGTATAAGTGAACAGGAGTAAGATCAGACTGTGAACTGTCCAAGCAAGGAGAATCTTTTCAGACATGTGCACGCACACACATATACACACGCACACACAGGATGGTGAATGGCCAGTTGCTTCAAATGAGCTATACTCATGCTGTATGGGTAGTAAGAGGAATGTAAGCCTTGATACTCATAATATAGATAAATTTTATA
The DNA here is from genome assembly GCA_038090715.1 of Florisuga fusca. Lineage (NCBI taxonomy): Eukaryota > Metazoa > Chordata > Aves > Apodiformes > Trochilidae > Florisuga > Florisuga fusca. The sequence continues at coordinate 5,311,812 of JAAWXA010000006.1, read as the reverse complement.
TGCAACAATAAACATACAGCATTTGTAGGCAACTGATTGGCACAAAGTTCCTGACTCATCAGCTTCCATTCTGTAACCAGTGGACTACTCATTTGCATTTGCACATGCCTGAATCGTTTTACACTAATTTCACTGCTGCTAGAGATGGTCTACTTATGCATCAAAATAATTAGCAAATGTGTAATCACATCCTCAGATGCAACAACCATGAAAGATAATATAAAAATTATGGGTCAGACTACCCACAGTATATGAATTTTTCAAGATGGTGGAGATGAGCTTAGTGCAGACGTGACTAGAATTTAGCAAGGTGATGATCAGACTGAGTGCACAAAATAGCTAAAATAAAATAAATAAATAAATACAGCCCCACAAAAGTCTACCAAAAAGAATACCTCCTTAGACTCCTTCTGAGAACAGAATTAACCCTGCAGGTCAAAATCAGCAAGACAGACTTCTCATCTTTCAAAAGGAAAATGCACCTAATACGTATAGAATACAATGACAAAAGGAAAAAAACAAAACAAAAAAACCCCAACTGCCACTCTTCTGATATGATTGCATGTAATGTTGTTATTCATCAGTGTGATCTGGATACAACAAACTATTCCTTGGGCATATCTGGGCATTTAGTTTTCCTGACAGTCTACAAAATACTTTTATCAAAATACAAAAAAGAAAATACAACTCACTTTAAATTTCAGATACACAAAAAAAAATTAACCTTAAAATGAATACAGAAAAATCTCAGATTGATGGGCAACTCTGAACCACTTTTATTTCTCTAACACCTTCTATTTTTCTAACACCTTCTTGTAGAGAGGAAATTGTGATGCTAAGTTAGTGACAGGCATGAAAAAGAAGAAAACACAAACAAACCAGTTCTGTGCATTTTTTCATCATGCTAAACCCCATAACTAGCAACCATAACCCCCATTGTCCTGGGAAAAAAAGAAACAAGCAAACAAGCAAAAGTACCACAAGGCAAGAAAACTTTTGATACTAGGAGCATGCATTTGTGCCAATGGAAAAAAAAAAAAAAAGAGCAAACAAGCAAAAAGAAAAAAATATCCCAACACATAGTTTTTCTGGCCAGTCCAAAACTACTCACATGTTCAGTAGTATCATCATATTCCCACTGATTGACAGTAAATAATGTTGGAGGGAAAAACAAAAGAAATGAAGAGATTTGTAGCCTGGTTATGGTAAAGCTTTCTTTTAATAGTAAAACAAATATGAAAGACGTTTGGAAAAATAGTATGCCACTTGAATTAACCATGCAGATCATGTAGAATTTGGTTAATGTAATCAGGCCAGGCATTTTTAATTCCATTTCTGCTCTTCCTAAAAACCATCTATTTCTCTTTCCTTGAAAGATGAAAGTAGTAATGAATCCTACAGTATTGTACTAGATTTTATTAGTGAAAGTTACCAATAAAATACCTAGTTCATTTGATGATGTTATTAGGCCATATGCTTGAGTCCCCTAAATGAATCCAATGCCTTACTTAAATTAATAGCAAGATTTTTAAATCTTGGAACCTAACCATACTGATCTTTGATTATCAAGGTCTTCATATCTTCTTAAGCCCTAATCACAGTTAGCATAGAATTATGACAGGCAGAAAGGAGTGGCAGGAGGAAAAAGGAGGTGAGTACAGAAAATCAGAGTCAGTTTTGGCCTGAACAGGCAGGTCAGAGACAAACTTCAAAATAAAAGAAATACAACTTTTGCCTTTATGATATTTGGGCTCCTATGTCTCATCCAGTCTCCACTTTCTAACCTTCTGGTTTTTAAAAATATTTTAAACTACCACTACACAGAGGGTGAGAGTGAAAATCCGTGGAAGGAACCAGAGAACAAAAGCACAGCTGCCTCTCTTTTTTCATCTTCTCTCCCATTTCCCTTTCCCTTCTCACCTCCCCAACAATTTCCACCATTCCTTCCACTTAATTAAAGCCGCGTCTTCCAAAACAGTGTGTGCAGATAGATAGAGGGACAGACTATAAGGTAAAACTGCAACAAAGACCTGCAGGAACTGATACAGGAATTTGATAATTGGGTCATCAGTAAAACGTAGGTATAGGCAGACTGTTCCCAAAAAAGGTATTTTTAAGGTATTTATTAAAATTAGAACTAGGAGTGAAAGAAATAAAGAAAAAAGAAATTATTTGAGGCAAATTTAGCTGTAAGTATTCTAAAAAAAAAAAAGTATTAAAAACAGACATAAAAAATGTTATCTGCTAGACTGAAAAATAGGAATTAAAATAGGAGCTCTGAAAAATAGGAGCTCTGCATAGCTCTCTGGTACACAAAATGTTTTCACTCTGACATAGAAAAGAAGCTAAAAAGCCTTAATTACCTGTGCATCAGCCAGCATGATGTCCTTCAACATGGGCTGACCCTTTGGCTCTCCATTTTCCATCCTCACATAGTGGACCTGGTATCCTCGGATCTGACCATGCTGCTTATTGGGTAGAGGGGAGCGCCACGACACTTTAACAGCAGTAGAGTTGACAGCCTCTACCTCGACTTTGCGAGGAGGACCACTAGGAACTGGAACAACATCATTGGACAGAAGAGAATTACAGGCACTTGTCCCACCCATGTCTTTTGATTTTTTTTCTTTTTCAAAAGGGCAGACTCACTATGTTTCCTTTGAAGAATACAATTTTTTCAACAAATAAGAATGCTCAACCAATCTGCTCTACCTTTCGGTGAAAAGATCAAAAAACATGACTGATGCAAAAAATGGAAGAAAAAAGAGTATTAGAGAAATAGAAAAACATGTAAAAATGTACAAAAGCCAAGGAAGATGCTTTGAGGTTCAAAGCATTACACAAAGAGGTATTTTAATTGTTGAAAACAATACTACTATTAATAAAAACATAGAAGTTAAAAAAAAAAAAGTTTTCCTTATTTTTGTTTGCTAAATTATTTGTGGTTTTTTTGTGTTGTTTTGGTTTTTGTTTTTTGGTTTTCAGTAGAAAAAAAAGGAGGCTGATAATAGGGCTGTCTTCTGTCACTTTCAAGCATGGAAGAAAAGAATATGTGTAGAGCATCAGTTTTCCAAGATCAAAATCAAAACTTAAATAAAAAAAAAGAAATAAAAAAACCCCAACAAACCCAAATAGAAAAGCTCAAGATGGAACAAGGAAGCAGTTAAAAAAAACAACAACAAAGAAGCCTGAAAAAAAGTAGACGAGTTTAAAAATAACAATGACTGTAAAAGGAAAAGAAAGAAAGACTTTTTCCCTGAGAGATAATTTTATGTTAAAAGAGGAGGAAGAAGGATATGTATGGGCTCTAACAGGAAGCAGATTCATGTCACTCATAAAAAAGGTACTTTGTGTTAAAAAGAATTTTTTTTTTTTTAAAATATATATACATGTATAAAAATCGTGTAGGAAGAAGAAGTCTTTGATTAAAAAATTCAAAGGGTGATAGTATCTGTGATTCGTGAAAAAAAGAGTGGAAAAAAGAGGAGCAGAAAAAATACTGTTAGGCTATACAAAAGACAGCAGATCGACAGAGTCATAGAGGCGTAAACTGATGTAGTGGAGGCAACATACCATCTTCATCTGTCCGAATCAATACTGCTAAGCTCTCTGGGCCAGGTCCAACATCAGTGTGGGCAGTCACAGAGATCCGGTACTCAGTCCATTTTTCCAGATGTTCCAAAAGGTATTGGGTACTGTCCGAGGAAATTCCCAAAATCTCATGGGGCTTGACATCTTCTCCATCAATCCCAATGTACTTGATGGAGTATTCAGTGATAATCCCGTTCTGTTTTTCCACTGGTGGAGGTTTCCAACTTACCAAAATGCTAGTGGAGCTGGGGCTTGTGCAACTAATGTCTTGAGGAGGAGCTGATGGCTCTAATTTCAGTAGTGGGTTAAAGGAGGATTTGAGTGGAAGGATAGGAGTGATTGAAAAAATGAACAAAAGAAAAATAAATAAATAAAAGACAACCAAATGAAAATTTAAAAAAAATATAAAAATAAGTAGAAACTTAAAAAAGCAAAATGTCAGATAATCATATGCACCTTGGCTTATTAATATGAGGAAACTGAAAATGAATAGACCAACTAAATGGTGAAAAAGGATGTAGGGGAAATACATGAAAATGAAACCTCAAAATAATATTACCTACCTGTAATGAAAATTCTTCTTGAAATAAAACAAAAACTTGACACTTCTATGACTACTGATCTATCTTTATAATCACTGCAATTAGTGCAAGTTATAGTATAATAAGTGACACACAACATGCATTGATTTACATATTTGGACATAATCCTCTTCAAGCTTGTTTGTTTTATTTGAACAAAAGTATCTTTTTACAGAATTCCTAAAAACTTGCAATAATTGCTAGGAATTGTTCCATAAATTGCCATTTTTGTAGCCTTCCCACTCTCATAATCGAAAATTCACTTCTTAAAGATTTTTTCACTGAGTCTGCCTGACACCTGTCAACAGCAACATGTTTAAGTGGAAAGCATCTACTGAAACATTTATTGTAGCCAACATTCTAGGAGCATGCAGTCAACAGAAGATGAAGAAAGTCTTAGTTGAAGATTTACCTACCAGGAAAAAGTGACAGGCTTGTTGATTCTGACTGTAACTTGTACTTACCCTAGATCAGCTGTCAGTTTTATTTTTTTAACTCCTCTTGGAGACACCTTTGCTACCAAAGAATTAAATCCTACCAGTAATGTAGGTAACTTCTACAGGGAAAAAAAAATAAGTCTACCCCCAAACAATGTGTCAAGAAAGCAGGCACTCATTTTACAAAGAGAGTTCACAAACTCAGCACATAAGAATGGTGAGAGAGGCTGATTTTGTCTTTGTCACTGGTAACAATCTTTCAGAGCAAAACTGCTCACCTTTACTGATTTGTACTCAAAGGAGTCTGTCATCATATTTACCTTTTTTGGGATCCAGCATTTAAGCATGTATGTAATTCCATTGCCTTCATTGAGGCAATGTAAGTACTGAAAGTTAGGTATGCATCTAAGTGCTTACATGCACTTTAACTTAGCCAAGTCTGTTCTTACTAGCTGAGATCATTCAGTGCACTAAAAAGGTATTATAGTTCAAATTCACTGGCTTAAGTAGTGGATGTGGACTCCCTTCCTGTTTTTGCCTTCTCTTTTACAAGGAAAACTTACATTAGGGAAACATAAACTTTGGGTGAAAGATCTTTATGGTTTGGTTTGTTTTATTTCCTACTATTTTTTCCCATTTCTTAAGGGGAAAAAACCCAACATGGATTTCTGGCACTTAGACTAAGTACATCTAACAAAACTAAAGCAACAGAGAAGGCCCAGGAACCTGCTGTGTCCTATTGCATTTAAACATGTATCTTTCAGTTTCCTACAGCTCTTCTACAGGGATCAATGGCTTATTACTCAGTGTGGTACACTGCTCTTCTGAAGGGTAAACAGGAGGGAATGTACCAGCATTTCAACTAAGTAGAGGAGGTGGATGGGTGAACAGATGAAAATTATCATATTTGTTGGGGTTTTTATGCTCATTCAGTAATCAAGTACTCAAAATCTGTTGGTCCCCTTTTACCATTGACTTGTGCAAGACATAAAAAACAAGTAAAATGTCCCCTAAGAATCTTATACATAAAGACATAAATCCCTGTAGCATCTTTTTCTGAAACCAAGATGAAAGGCAACAGTATATTCTGGTGACTATTGCTACTACTCTAATAGAATTTTACTAATTTTTAATCCACTATGCTTTAAAAATACAAAACATCACATTTATGTAACTAGTGGTAATCTATAGGCTACTTGTGTCACCAGTTGTATTGTTGCATGTTTTTTTTCCTGAAATACAGTTTTTCCAAAAAAACATTTGCAATATTTTCAGCAATTACCAGGGTCTGCCCATTGAGATCAAGTGGATAAATCTAACATATGAAGACACATGGCTGAATAAGCAGAATATATTCCTATATTCAAGAATGGAAAAGTGACAGTGTGCTTATATATGTGCATGTTACAACATACAAACTTGGCCCCTAGATATTTATTTTGTAGGCACAGTCTAATCAGTCTTACCCAGTACAAGAGAATGAGTATTCTAAATATCTGAAATGGTTACCAGAATAAATAAATACATTTTCACTCACCAAATTATTAATTATGGATTAATATAACTGAAATATGCCTTGCCACTATCTCTAAAACAAGCCTTGTGTTATGTAATTGTCTTTTATGCTTATTCCAGACACCTTAGACGTGCTTTAGAAGCACATTTCACTTTGGTTAAAGTTCTGCTGAACTGTAAGGGGCTAAAGGGGCTGCTGAACAGTCTCACTAATTACAATTAATATATAATAACAAAAAAAAATTGATGGTATAATCACATTTGTCATAACTGTGAATTAAAATGCCTCCTGTCAATTGAGTATCTGAATTTTCTGTTTTGAATAATATTACTTAAAACAAATACATACAGAGTTGCACTAAGTTTTAAAACTATACAGTGTAATGCAAACTATCAGGAAAGCATAACTTGTCAGGCAAGGGTAGCACACACTTTTGTATCCCTATTTTGTATTTTTTACCTCATTTACAGACAAATGTGATGAGATTCATGACATTGCATTCAGTAAGCATCCAGTGAGAAAACAATTTTTTCTTCTTGTACTTCAGAGAAATGCTACAGGATCAATGTAGTATTACAAGAAATTTGCAGACTGGGCAGATGAAATTTAAAAGGTGGAGGTCTGTTGTTAATGTACAACTATTGCATGAAAAAAAAATTTACCCTCTTGTAACATAAAAGAATATATCCTTATGGCAGCATAATGTTGGATCCTTAGACAATGATTTACAGAGTTTTTTTCTGAAACTAGAAAAGCCACTCATGCTATGCTGATCATAATACACCTACAAACCCCCACATTTTAAGTGTTCTTTTGGTGTATTAAGCACTGTGAATGCTCTATTTTTCTCATTTTGAATTTTTCTCTGTTGCTGCCTCTATGGGCTTCTGAGCTTAATCACTTGGAGAAATACAAAACAATGAAATTAAGTTGGTAAGGAAAGACACCTACTTGACTGCATTGTTCTTGCTGAGATCTCTGCTGTTGAAGCACCCAAGCCTTGGGGAGAACGTGCAGCTAGACGGAATAAGTACAAGCTGTTTGGCTTTAAGCCTTGTAGGCGATAAGATGTAGTAGGTTCAGTGGAAACCCGTTGCTGAAAGTGAAGAGGTCTTGATTAATGAAGAGACTCTGAACTCTGTATGTTGCGTACTAAAGAAATGCTTTTATACTCTGACAATAAACCCATTGAGAAAAATTAAATTCAAGAAAATAAATCAGAGCAAAACCAAACTAAACCGAAACAAGACTGAATACATTACTTTTGACAAACACACATTAAGGAGCAATATTTTTTAAGTTGACAGCTTAATGGGTAAAACTCAGAAACAGAAGTATTGTTTGACTGAGTAAGTAATAGTTAAAAGTGTAAAAGGCTTCTCAGACAATAACACATTAACAAAGACTTACCTAGATACCTCTTATGACAGTGAAGTACATGGCTTTATAATGTGAGTAATCTTAAGTTTAACCTTGTAGATAAATTTGAGTTCAAATTATCAAGAAGTAAATTCTTCTAAATGATAACTTACTAAGCAGGAGCCTGCATCCTATTTAGAGGTGAAATATGGATCTGGCCCTATTCCACATAATATGTTTATGCATTCACAGCCTATATATGAAGCCTCCACAAACATAAGCTCAGCTAAAGCATCAACAATGAGTTGATGATGCAGAAGAAATCAATGAGGCTGACACTCTCCAGCTGCTTTCTGAGATTGCCAGCTTCTGTCTTTGTTTGGGACACCTGGCTTCCATATCAGGAAGGTGTCACATGGTTTATTTTAAAGTCTATGACACTAACACCAGAGAGGCCCTCAAACGGAAAATTCTTTAAGAAATAATCAGAGAATTACAGATTCACATGGGTTGGAAAAGACCTTCAAGATTATTGAGACCAACCAGTAACCAAACACTGCAAAGTCAACCACTGAACTATGTCCCTGTGCACCACATCTACATGTCTTTTAAATACCTCCAGGGATGGTGACTACACGAGTTCACTGGCTGCCCTGCTTCAATACCTGTCAAACCTTTCAGTAAAGTATTTTTTCATAATATCCAATCTAAACCTCCTCTGGCACAATTTAAGGTCATTTCCCCCCATCCTGTCAGATGGCCCCTGACCTCATTACAACGTTTTTCAGGTAGCTGTAGAGAGTGAGTTCTCCCTTCAGCCTCCCTTTTTCCAGACTAAGCAGATCTAGTTCCCTCAGACATTTCTCATTGGATTTGGTCTGCAACCACCTTTTATACCCTTCTTTGGACTCACTCTAGCACCTCAATGTCTTTCTTGCAGTGAGACAGCCCAAAACTGAGCACAGTACTCCTTGTGCAGACTCATCAGTGCTGAGTACAGGGGGACAATCACTTCCCTAAGCCCGCTGGCCACACTGTTCCTGATAGAAGCCAGGATGTCATTGGCCACTTGGGCACACTGCTGGCTTACATTCAGCTGGCTGTTGACTAGCATCCTCAGGTCCTCTTCCTCTGGGCAGCTTTCCATCCACTCTTCCCCAAGCCTGTAGTTTTTCATGGGGTTGTTGTGATCCATGTGCCGAACCTGACACTTGGCTTTGTTGAACCTCACAGAATTGGCCCTGGCCTGTGAATCCATCTTGTGTAGATTCCTCTGCAGGGCCTTTCTATCCTCTATGAGATTGAGACTCCTGCCCAATTTGCTGTTGTCTCCAAACTTACTGAGGGTGCACTCAACCCCCTTGGTTAGATGATGGTACAGAAAAAGTTCACGGCAGGTTTTTATGTTTATTAAAAACAATTGTATTTTCTTCACAGGTAATGCTGAGAGATTAGAGAAGCTTGAAATCTCTATTACATGGTAGCAAAGAGAAACAAAAATGCTCTCAGGCTGAACACAGACTTCAAAGTCCTAGTGTGAGTGCAAAAAATCATAGTGAGTCCATTACACAACCCAAACCAGTTCTGCTTCCAAGCCTTTGTAGAGGAACAGGATTGGAGAGAGATGATCAATGCATGAAACTGGGTGCAGCTTCTGCAGACGACTCATTGATAGCATCAGCAAAATTCCACTGGCTGGTAAACATCAACAGCATTTTCTGCTGTTTACGCACTGTCAATCTATCATTATGCTGACTGGTGGGTTTAACAAACTGTTAAACATCAAGGCAGTTGTACAAAGAAAGTTAGTCATCCATCAGTTCTAAACCCCTGTAGCATTTTGTGTCTAATTCATTCAAGAACATTTAAAAGATGAACAGTCTTTTCACTTACCTCCTCCCCGTGCTCTCCATCTTTGTAAACCAGTTCATAGCTGGAAATGGTATCAGAGCGTGGAGGTGTCCAGGAAAGTAATATGCTTGTTTCAGATTCAGGTTCAGCTTTGAAGTTCAGTGGCTGACCAGGCACTAAAGAAAAAGTTGAGAAGTGTTACTAATTGTTTATTTCATTAGTTGAATATTTATCTTTCAAATCTTACTAAGCTATTATCTGAACATTTCACACATTACTTCATTGACCTTACTGAATTTGAAAAAAAAATATTAAGTGTACTATGAAATAAATTAATTTTTATGCTCAGAAAAAGAGTAATGATATATTTAATTCACTCATTACAAATTACCATTGATTTCAAATAAATGCTTGGCAGGGTAAATAAGGCACACAGAACTGAAATGTAAAAGATTGTAATTGAACAGAAGCCTGCTGATGAATACCAGCAATCTAATAACCTATGTGTGAAATGACACATATAGACATATACATATATGTGTGTATTTGGGGAAATGCTAGTATTACATCAGATGGGCTGGAATAGTCAAGAAGAAAGTGTTAAAACCATTAGACACATTTCCAAATCTGAAAATGGTTTGTTGAGCTCAAAGAACCCTAAGATACTAAGCACATCCTGCTCTTTAAGAAGACACCTAAATATTAAATGCTGTTGTCACCTGAACAAGTTTATAACCTACTATAAGTAATGTTCTTATTAAGTGATGTATTTCTTGTCTTTTAATGACTGGTATTTTTTAACTCAATAGCTGAGTTTATAGTGACAACACTTTCTAATTGCAAGAACTAAAAATGCAGCTTTGATTCCATTAGTCAAGAATATTATCTGTGTTATTTCTTGTGCAATGGTCACAGAAATCACGCATGTTACTCTCATTCACTTCTGCAAATCTATAGCAAATAATGAGGTTGCTGGGGAAAAGACAATAATATATAACATTGTCATTGGAGTGCATACTATATTTTCATCACTTGACTTCCAAAACATTATTTTCACAGAATCATAGAATTGCTTGGGTTGCAAGGGACCTTAGAGAACATATAATTCCAAGCACCCTGCCATGGGCAAGGACACAAATAGTAAATGTGTAATAATGAGTACTATGTATAGTAACATATAGTAACATATAGTAACGATTAGTGATTTCATTTAATAGTGCAGTTGACAGGCATGAAACAGTCTACCACAACATTTCTGTTTTCAAGAATAAAATATGGCATGCCTTTATTTTTTATGGAAAAAAACAAAAAAAAGATATGTACTTCTTAGCAAATACTGAGAACAGATGTGACAAGTAGGATGTGACAATAATCATTGTTTCACAATCATTTTTTCAGGGTAGAATTTTATTAAAGCCATACAAGTACATTTATTTTGTACCGTAAAAGGCTGAAAAACACTGAAGAGCAAACAGTAAAAGTAATTTATGATTATAATTCTTATCTTGTCCAGACTCTTCTGGAATGTTATTCTGAGGATAACATTGCCCTCATGTATACTGGCGCTGGTTTGATATTTAACCTTTAAACAGACAGATAATCTGTCAACACAAGGTGTATATTAAAGTTCTTGTGTGGAGGCTGCAAGTCTCTACTATTCACTTATCTACTTTTTTATTTTTTAATTTTGTTCAGAATCAGGACAAAATAGAAAAGTGCAGAAGAATGTATGAGTCATGGTACATGCACCTCTACAGGTGCATCCCTCTACAGAAAAAAGAAAAAACAAGAGAGAATGTGGGGCTTCTCCAGAGGGACTGAGGCGACCTGGTTACTGAGAATACAGAGAAGGCTGAAGTACTCAGTGACTTTTTTTCCTTCAATCTTCACTGATAACCACTTGATCTGCACCACCCAAGTCACAGAGGACTGGGTCTGGGTCTGTGAGAGTGAAGAACCATCCAGAGTAAGTGCAGGTCAGGTCTGGGAACACCTAGAGAACCTGAAAGTGCACAAGTCCATGAGATCTGATGAGATACATCCATGGATCCTGAAGGAAAGTGGCCAAAGTTGCTAGACACTAGCCACCATATTTGAGAAGCCGTGTCAGTCTGGAGAAGTTCCCACAGATTGGAAAAGAGGAAACATTACCCCCCTTATTTAAAAAAAAAGTAAAGAAAACCCATGGAACTAAGGCCAGTGAGGCTTAATGTGGTATACTATACAGCATACCACATGAGAAATGTCCAGTTCAAACTGTACGAGGTTAAACAAGTCCAAGTGCATAGTCCTGCATCTGGATGCAGGATCTGCATGCCAATCCCAGGCATAATTACAAGCTGGGTACAGAGTAGGTTGAGAGTAGCCCTGAAAGAGAAGGACTTGAGGTTGCTGACTGACAAGAAGCTCAATATGAGCCCAAGTGCAGCAACAGCTCCCTCAGCTCAGTACCCCTTAGACCCTATCTGGGTATTCTATATGCTTTTGGGCCTCAGCAAGATGGCTCTGGGCTGGACCCCTTGAAGCTGAAAGACTTGGGCTGTTTCAGACAGGACAAGTAATAGGTCCATCCCTGGACACCAATGGGAGGGACAGAGGAGATACAAGTGGGGTCTCCACATCTGTGGGAGAAGGAAGGCAGGAGCTGGAGCCACAAGCTAGAAGCTCAGGCTGAAGAAGCCTTTCCCCAGGAGGACCGCCCAGTCATGCAGCCAGGGCCCAGGGAGGCTGGACCATACCCAGCCTGGGGGTGCTTTATGCCTTAACTGGTTGAAGACCTGAGCAGCCTCACCACAACCCAAAGCTGAGTCTGCTCTGGGCAGTGGCTGGGGCTGGAGATCTCCATAGATCACCCTGCCAGCCTGAGTCATCCTGTGATGCTACGACCTGTGCTTAACAAATGGATACATGAATGGTAGAACACAGCCAGGCAGTAATAGTAAATGACCAGTCAAGTGACCCATACGAAGGCTGATACCATCTGTTATGATAAATATGGTAGCAGATGGAGAACAAAAGGTACTTCCTGTCTCTCTGTACATTTTAAGACCCTCATCCTCCAAGTGTTCCTTCCTGTAAAAAACCTTTATGGTCCTATGTCTGCAATTTTTCTATTACTTCTTAAGACAAGTTGATGGTTAACTGGACTTTCCCAAATGCTGTTTGTCAAAATAATACCTTACTGCAAAATCTAGTCTCCCCTCACATTTTTCAACAACAATTAAGCAACTATGAAGCTGAAAACACTGAGAGAAGAAAGAAGTAACAGCAAAATCTGCACCACTCCAAACAGAAAGGAAGAAAACAAAACATAGTGACAGAAACTAGACAAAGTGTGTTCCAGATAAACTCTGGTAGGGAACCCAAGGCTTAAGCCAAAATAAAAGTACCAGATAAGAAACTGCAAAAATAACTTTCAAACTATTTAGGATTTATGCCTAGAACATAAAACAACTGTTCAAAAAATTCTTCAGTGGCACATGGGAATTCAGCCAAGCTGTAGGATGCTGACAGAAGGTACTGGTCTACTTTCCATCTTCAGAGATGGAAAAAACTAGGGAAACTATGTAAGTGGACTTTATACTCTTGCTGAAGTGTTTTGAATTACACAGATCAAATTTAGCTTTCCGTATTAGTGCTGTACATGGTCATCTCACTGAATGAGGTATTTTTGAGTAAGCATTCACTCAGTATCCTCCTTTCTGCCCTTTCTGCTTTGAGATAAATGTTCTCTACAAAACCACATTAAGCCCCACAACTTTAGAGCACACTGAATTATCAGTTATGAGCATCTCACAACCTAGGTGGTACACACATTGAGAAAACACAATGCAGGAACAAAACAAAGAACGATGTCCAGGATTACTCTTTTCAAAACTTGACATCAAATTCTACACCTTCCCTTGACTAGTCCTCCATGTTTATTGTTAGATAAGCAGAAACAAACACAGGCTGCTGAACCTTTTCCTGCATATGTAGTTCTATATCGACACCTGATTCAAGTGCACAACAGAAATGGGATCTCAAATCAGAAAGGCCCTTTAGTTCCCCACACAGCTCTTCAGGTGGCTGAGGTAACTAGAAAAACACTCCAGGGCTGTACAGCGTTTGCAAGTGATGCTGGAAAGAGAAGGGAATCTCCATACTAGAAATGTCCTGATGGCATTGCTTGGGTCAAATTAATACCTGGAGTAAAACTCAGTTGGTTAAGTTATGAATAAGTTTTGCACAGGACAACAGATTGATCAAGATACTGCTACAAAAGAAATAACCTCCTAAAAGGAGTCTAGAGATAGCTGAAGTTTGCAGTTCTGCAGCATCACAGAACCACAGCATTCAAAATAATAAGCACCATACCTTTTAAATGACAGCACATTTTGTGAAAAATAACAAAAAACAAAAAATCGTCTTGAAATAATGAGTAACTGACATTGAGGGAGCCTGCAGAATAAAATAAATGTGTTGCCCAGTCTTAAAGTCTGCATCGTCTTTTTTGAGTGACTACACTGAAGAAAGGAATTATTCTTCAAAGAGATTCTGTCTACACTCTAGTTCTGCAGTGTAGCTGTAGTGTTCTCTTAAAATTATTTCAAATTTCTTTATTCCATAGTTAAATTCAATGTAATGTCTCCATATTCCCAGTGCTCATCCATATATTTGCAAAAGCCAGAATTCTGGACTTGAAAAAAATCATATTTAAAGAAAATAAATTGATCCCACATCCATACCCTAAATAGTGTTCTAATCAGAAGAAAGGGAGAGAGACCAGAAGTTGGGAAAATAAATGTGTGAGACTAAGAACCTCAATATTAGTCTTATCATGTTGGCATTCAGATGAAATAAACAGAGACTTAGGAACTTACTGGAAGAATCTGGGAGCAGAAGGGTTATTCAGAAGCTGAAATTCCCTGTCCTACTTGACTGGAAATGTGTCTTAAGGGGAATTTTGTCATTAAAAAACATCCTGCACCCTACTGCAGCTCCAAAATTATTCTTTTGCCTGCTTCCTCATATCACTGTTGAGTTTCCAGCTGCAAGCTCTCAACCTTTCCCTTGTGGAAGACCATTTAAATGAAATGCTTCATTAGGAGACTGGTACTCTGACATTTCAGAGACATGAGGTTTCCCTGTTCATGTGTTCATAAAAAAACCATGAAATATCTGGCAAAGTAGCTAGCTTGTTACAACACAGAACTGTATTCCCTTGCTATAGGCTCCCTTCCTCTGAATTTCTGATCTTCTTTTACAGTAAGAACTCTAGAACCATTAACTCCTTTCCCTCAATCTAGGGCTCCTTTTATGTATCTTGAAAGTTAGACACTTGACCTTATCATTAGCATCTTTTTCCACATGTTCAAAAGATTACCTTTTATAGGAGTCTTCAAACCACTGCCAATCCTTGATTTAAAAACAGCACTTTCTACTATATTGTAAGTTCTTTTTGAAAGAAGCATTATTTTTACAGGTACACATTCATTTCCCAGAATATTTTTTCTCTTTCTCCATTTATAAACTACCCAAGAGGACATCTCTGACTCTCCTTTCTATCTAAACTCAGAATAAAACCAGCCTTCTCTTAAATTCCTTCAGGAGCCATCCTCTCTTTGAACATTAAAAACAAAAATTGAAATGAAAGACACACCCAGACATTAATTTCAAAGCTCAAGAATCTTCCTGTGGCACACAGGTTAAAGTATATTGCTCAGACACTACTCATGGATACTTCTTACCACTTGGAACAGAGAAAGGAAAAGTGGAAAAACACATTAAAAAGTGTGTCCTGGGCAGCCAAATGGAGATAAAACAAAAGAACATTTGTTTTCTAGTGAAGAAAAAGGGCAATAAGAATCACATTAAAGCTTGTAGTAATATTTCTTTATTCTAAAATTTGTTGTTAGTAAGCCAGTTCACCTAAATAATACAGAGTCTGCTCTGACTCCATTGTCAGCAGAACCAAATCCCTTTACCCAAAATGCAGAATAAGATCTAAAGGGTAGCTTTTGGAATTGGTCTTTCTTTATTGAAAAGGCTCAGGTCTACAGCTGTTTTCTGATCACGTAATTTCATAAAATGGTGTCCTTTTACAGTACAGAAAACATTGCTGAAAACAAGTGGACAACAGGACATGGCCATTCCTTAAAATGCATAAGAAGCATCCCAGAACATGAAACTGAACTTGAACATCGTTTTTTGTTTTGTTTTGGTTTGTTTTTTAATGGTTGCCTGAAAAATGCTTCCTTCTCTTCTCCTCCAACTACATGTTCCTAGTTAATGTTTTAATTAGAAACCTAATTGAAACAATCAGCATAGTTTTGGCTGACCTGCAAAGTGAGCAGCCATTTCAAAAGAACAGTTCTGCAAAGATTCTTGCAAATTGGCTTTTAAAAACAAATTATTAAATTTTTATAATCTCTCTCCTAAAATTAGAAAACACATACAGGAGGAAACTTTAAAGGAAACCAAGCTAAAAAAGCCCGTAAGTTATAGCTGTCAATTAGATTTTCTTGTATATAAACTCTAATATCCCCAAAGTAAGCATAACAGTTAAGCCATGTATGTCCAATGATAAGCTTATTTATTTCAAAAAAGGAAAAAACAAATAAAGAACCATCCCACTCCTGTTTCCATCAAATCCATTTCTGCTGGTTTTAAATGAAACTCTGTAATACATTACATTCATTTGGATGAGCTTTAGTTTGAGAGACTAAAACCACAACAGTCATATTCAGAATTACATTACAGAAAATTCTGAAGAGAAGGGGAAGAAGGGACTTTTATTCTGCGGTGTTCACTGAATAGGAACTGCTGTATAGAAAGATGAGAGAATCATAGTTTGTAAGCATAACCTGGACTGCAGTACTACATGAGATTTTCTTAGCTATTTTCCTGTTTGCCTTAAAATGTTAATTTTTCAAACACAAGTATCAGTGCTCAAAAATGCTTCCTGTTTGCCACATCCATGCTTTTCTTTACATTTTCAACCTAGACAGAAATTAAAAAAAAACATAAAGTCAATTTTGTGTTGAAGTTGAAAACATTTATTGAGGATCCCTCCTGCATTGTTAACATTGTAGTGATTTCTTCAGATTGCAATGGTAATCAGAAACAGACAGGCACATTTAATGGCAAGTTCTATAAAGATTTTAATAAATAGAGCTTTTGTGATCTGACCTCAGCAAGTAATGTAACTTGAGCCTGTCTAGCTGAGCCTCAGTGCTCATTATTTCGATTGCTTCATCTTTCTCTCTAGAGAAGCCACTGACAATTTCTTGCTAATCTAAAAGGTTTATGGTTGCAAGTGACAATACAGATGAGCCGCCTTCTCCTTCAAAAGCTTTTTGCACATGTATTCGAAAAGAAGTCAGATGTCAATACAAAAAATAGTCTCTGAGTAAGGTTATAATTGTGAAATTTAAACTATAATGCACACATTTACACTTGCATGTGCATACAGACCACACATTAAAGTGGTACACTTTAATGTACCAGTAGAACTTTTAAAAATGTTAATTCTTAATTTATTTATTTTTTTAACTTAGTAACTTCCCAGCTGAGATACTGAAAAAGGTAGTACCTCGACCTTTGTGTGACACACAAAGACTCCAGGACAATACCCCAATTCCTGTTCTTTATGCTTATTGGTAAAAAGAAGAAGTAAAAAGCAGATAAAACATAACTGTCTTTAGCTACACTTAAGAGATACATTTTCAAGAATTTGAGGGATGCTTAATTCTTCAACAGGAAGCTTTCCAGTTAAAAAAAAAAATTAAAAAAAAAAAAAAATCAAGTAGTATTATATAATATTTCTAGGCAATCACTGACCTACAGTAGTACTTCACACAGCTTTCTCTAAACTGGTAGAAAAAGGAAGCGTTTATTTCTTATTGCTACAATAAAACACGTTTTCTGCAGCATAGCTTCACCAGAGCTTCTCGCTTCTGATTTCATAAAAATTCTCTGCAATGTTTTTCATCGTGCTTGCTTGTCCTTTGCTAATAAAACTAACTCATGGACCTGAAAGTCCTGTACAGAAACAAACCAACCTAACTGCAAACATAAAACAAGAAAATGTTGACCTTGTGGGTATGTGATGTGTGGCAGCAGACTGGATTTGATTTATAAATCCAAACTGTTACAGACCTGCTTGCCCAAACCCACACAAAGGTTTGTTCATTTTTTTAATGCTTTCATTTTTCATGTGTTTTCAGAACCTTACTGACTATTTGAATGCACACGCAGTACACATACATTTTAAATGTCCAAAAGCAAGATTCACTAGAGTGATGCGGCATAAGGCAATCACACATCACCTGCCATCAAACAAAACCTGCCAACACAGGTAAATTCTCAAAGAAGGCTGCAAAGATGTACTTGACAAACACTTTTCGTGCACAGAGTACTGCCAAATAGAATCTGCAACCTTGGTCACCTTCAGGATGAAGATCTCCCTGAGACTTCACTTCAACTTTAGTGAAAATTCTTAAAAGCAGTGAAGAGAAGAAATGAAAGCGTGACATGAAAATATCCACTCAATGACAACTTGCACTGGAGAAATGATAAGACATTATCTGCAAAAGATGTCTGAATAAACCAGCTATCCTTGAGAGGAAGTTTTTTCAACACTTTAAATTTGAATTCTCCCTCTGCAGAATTTCTGTATACATTAATTTTTTCACTCAAATTCCATTCATTGCTGGCTTACCTCCTGTTTGAGTGATGACTTGAATGTCACTAGAAAGTGGTCCATCCCCAACAGATGTAAAAGCAAGAACCTTCACAGAGTACGTTTTCTGGGGTACCAGATTCCCAATAGTGGTAATATGGCTATCAGCCACATTGTGCTTCATCCAGCTGTTGACATGCTGAGTGGGGTCCATGGTGTAATAAACTCTGTAACCTTGTATTTGTCCATTAGGTTCCTCAGGTTCTTCCCACTGTACCAAAATGGTGGTAGAGCTCAGCATACGGGCCTGCACATTTCGTGGTGCACTTGAAGGTGCTTGCTCTGAAGTCCTCGTTGACACAGGCTCACTGGGTGGCCCTCGCCCAATGTTATTTACAGCAACTACTCGAAATTCGTACTCTGAATATGGACTTAGTCCAGCCACACTATAGCGTGTTGTGGCCACGCCATCAATTTCTTTATATGGCTCCTCAGAGTTTTTGGGTTTGTGTTGGATTATGTAGTAAGAAACTGGCTCAGGGTTTCCAGAATCCCAAGTCAATGTTATGCTTGTCGCTGTGCTTTCCGTCACCACAGGTGTTCCTGGAGGCTTGGGTAAGGCTAAAGATAAATGCCAAAAAATACAGTTAGCACTATGAAAGACTAGGCATGAATTGTTACAGTAAGCAACTTAAAAACCAAACCAAACAACAAGAGGAAGAACACGGGAAGATTGTAAAGGAAAGGAGGTGTGAACTGTTCAGAGCAACCTTTTGGCAATTATGATTTACTTTAGAAATCAATCAGAAAATCTAAAACTTTATAGTGTAAGGTTCATTTAATATAAATTAAAGATACTGACCTCTGTAATACATTGTGTAAACATATGCTCAAGAGGAATCTTGTAGAGAGACAGTGCACCATTGCAGTTAATTTTCAGATATTTTTTAAAAATCTAGTTTCCAGTTATTTAATCAACCTGATACTTGGACTCCCAGAAACTCCAAAACTCAAATTTCTGGTTCTTACATGCAAAACTAAAGAAGTCTTTATTTACTTGAAATAAAGTTTGGGAGTTGAGAGGAGAATAATGGAACATCATGATTAACTTACGTCATATTATAAATCTGTGTTTTGTCTTATATCAGTCGTTGGCTGGAATATTTACCTTATTGATTTAAGAGGGCAGAAAGTATTGAGACCCTTTCACTACAATATATTTGCTCATAATATGGCAACAAATGAAAGAAAAGACTGAAGTATGTCCAAATGTACATGCTCAGGATATACCTTTGACAGTTATCTGTGCTATTGCTTCTATAACACCAAGGGTAGACATAGCAACACAAGTATAGTTTGCAGACTGCCTGACATCATTAAGCTCAAGGACGTTCCTCCCTATTGGCATATCATCTTCAGGTGTCAAATCTTCAGCTCCTAGCATCCACTTCACATACGGCATTGGTGACCCCACCGCAACACACGTGATATTTACGCTCCCGCCAGGCATGATCTCATGATTGGTGGGGGGAATAGAGAACCTCGGTGGGACCCGTCGAACTGGAAAAAAAGCACAACAAAGGTAATAACATATACAAAAAAAGAAACTGAGTCTTGCATACAGACTACATGCAGTGTACAGACACAGTTTAACATTTTAACATGTTATTCTGATCTGCCAGAAAATATGCATAAAAGAAATACAAGACTAAAGAAGAATTTTGTCTGCACACAATGTGAATTACTCTATATTTACTTGAGGATATTATTAGGCACATTCATACAGAGGCTGATTCAGACCTATTGGGGCCCCACAGTTAAC